>JABXNX010000020.1:1436360-1504773 GCA_014843695.1 Archivesica marissinica | reverse complement strand
CTGTAGACGTGTGTTTATGTGGAATGTTTCACCTGTAGATATGTGTTTATGTGGAATGTTTCACCTGTAGACGTGTGTTTATGTGGAATGTTTCACCTGTAGACGTGTGTTTATGTGGAATGTTTCACCTGTAGACGTGTGTTTATGTGGAATGTTTCACCTGTAGACATGTGTTTATGTGGAATGTTTCACATGTAGACATGTGTTTTATGTGGAATGTTTCACATGTAGACATGTGTTTATGGAATGTTTCACCTGTAGACATGTGTTTTATGTGGAATGTTTCACCTGTAGACATGTGTTTATGTAGAATATTTCATCTGCAGACGTGTTAATGTAGAATGTTTCACCTGCAGACATGTGTTTATGTAGAATATTTCATCTGCAGACGTGTTAATGTAGAATGTTTCACCTGCAGACATGTGTTTATGTAGAATATTTCATCTGCAGACATGTTAATGTAGAATGGTTCACCTGCAGACATGTGTTTATGTAGAATATTTCATCTGCAGACGTGTGTTTATTTTCTGGATGTAAAAACGGCAACATGAGTAAAGTTGTTTTATAAACACAGGTGTGCACAATGATCAGCCAAGCTAGAATGGTTTGCCCAAGTGCCCAGATATCCAAGCGCGCCGTGCACGGGATGTTTCATCGTGAGCGGAGGAGTGGTCACATTGAGGCGATGCTTGGATTTATCATGGATAATGTGGAGGCAGTGAGGAACATGTCGAATACCAGTGTGAATGCCAGGATGTTGTACTATCCTGACCCCGATGTTCATAACTTCTCCGAACCAAACTCCATCAAGAAATTCAAGGGGGAAGTTCTTATTTTTGAGGTTAGATATTGTATTTAAGATCAATGACTATATACATGTATGTGTAGCATTCTTTCCCAGTGTGCACGGTCCCTTTAAGCTGTGAATCGTACAGTGTGCAGTCCGGAGGGTATATAAGCTCGATGTTTCGCAGTCCGGAGGGTATATAAGCTCGATGTTTCGCAGTCCGGAGGGTATATAAGCTCGATGTTTCGCAGTCCGGAGGGTATATAAGCTCGATGTTTCGCAGTCCGGAGGGTATATAAGCTCGATGTTTCGCAGTCCGGAGGGTATATAAGCTCGATGTTTCGCAGTCCGGAGGGTATATAAGCTCGATGTTCGCAGTCCGGAGGGTATATAAGCTCGATGTTTCGCAGTCCGGAGGGTATAAAGCTCGATGTTTCGCAGTCCGGAGGGTATATAAGCTCAATGTTTCGCAGTCCGGAGGGTATATAAGCTCAATGTTCGCAGTCCGGAGGGTATATAAGCTCGATGTTTCGCAGTCCGGAGGGTATATAAGCTCGATGTTTCGCAGTCCGGAGGGTATATAAGCTCAATGTTTCGCAGTCCGGAGGGTATATAAGCTCGATGTTTCGCAGTCCGAGGTATATAAGCTCATGTTTCGCAGTCCGGAGGGTATATAAGCTCAATGTTTCGCAGTCCGGAGGGTATATAAGCTCGATGTTTCGCAGTCCGGAGGGTATATAAGCTCGATGTTTCGCAGTCCGGAGGGTATATAAGCTCGATGTTTCGCCAGTTTTGAGGAGGGACATATTCTATAGATGGGAGATATTTTATAGATGGGAGATATTTTATAGATGGGAGATATTTTATAGAGGGGAGATATTTTATAGAGGGGAGAAATTTTATAGATGGGAGATATTTTATAGATGGGAGATATTTTATAGAGGGGAGATATTTTATAGAGGGGAGATATTTTATAGATGGGAGATATTTTATAGAGGGGAGATATTTTATAGATGGGAGATATTTTATAGAGGGGAGATATTTTATAGATGGGAGATATTTTATAGAGGGGAGATATTTTATAGAGGGGAGATCTTTTATAGAGGGGAGATATTTTATAGAGGGGAGATATTTTATAGAGGGGAGATATTTTATAGATGGGAGATATTTTATAGAGGGAGATATTTAAGAGGGAGATCTTTATAGTGGGAGATATTTTATAGAGGGGAGATATTTTATAGAGGGGAGATATTTTATAGATGTGAGATATTATAGAGGGGAGATATTTTATAGAGGGGAGATATTTTATAGAGGGGAGATATTTTATAGATGTGAGATATTTTATAGAGGGGAGATATTTTATAGAGGGGAGATATTTTATAGAGGGGAGAAATTTTATGACTAAGATATACATAGGCTGTTAATTTCAACTACTCGATCTGTTTGAAATAGTGTTGGTTTTTTAAATTATTAATTCAAGACTAAAATCTAATTGTTGTAATGTTATATATTACAGCAGAGTGAAACTATGTATTTTGAAGTTGAATTCCATTTAACTATTTAAATAAGCTGAATGCTCTTTTATGAGCACATTATATTCTGCAATATTAATTGGCAAATTACTTCCCCCTCACTGCAGCTGGTTCGAATCTTACTGGGGGTGTCAAATTCTTTCATGTGAGGAAGCTATCCAGTTGGCTTGCGGAAGATCAGTTGTTCTACCTGGGTACCCACCCGCACTTGAAATACTGCTCGAAGGGGCACCCAGGGTTTTTCTCCACCAATAATAGCTGGTAAGTGGCCATATCACTTAAGTTGTTGGTGCGACTTTAAACCTCAAAAACAAACAAACACATTAATATAAATGATTGTGTTGTATTTATGTCTGTGTACTATTCCAGGGTAGAGGGCTTACACTGGCGGCAAGTAAGGAAGATATACATGTGTATATTGGTGATAAAATCTGCAATGTGACAAACCTGTCAGACTCGCAGATATTCTGTACCCCACCCACTAATCAACCCATTGGCAGAGATGAGCATGGCAACGAAGATTCCTCATACCCTGTTGTCAAGGTGAGATTCCCCATATCTAGTTGTGATGGTGTTATTCCTCGTACCATGTTGCCATGGTGATATTCCTTATATCATATTGTAATGGTAAGATTCCCCATTCTTTGTTGTCAAGGTGATATTCCTTATACCCTGTTGTCATTGTGAGATTCCCCATACCCTATTGCCAAGGTAAGATTCCCCATACCCTGTTGTCAAGGTGAGATTCCTTATACCCTGTTGTCAAGGTGATTCCCCATACCCTGTTGTCAAGGTGAGATTCCCCATACCCTGTTGTCAAGGTGAGATTCCTTATACCCTGTTGTCAAGGTGATTCCCCATACCCTGTTGCCAAGGTAAGATTCACCATACCCTGTTGTCAAGGTGAGATTCCTTATACCCTGTAGTCAAGGTGATTCCCCATATCCTGTTGTCATGGTGAGATTCCTTATACCATGTTGCTAAGGTGAGATTCCTTATATCCTGTTGTCATGGTGAGATTTCACATACCCTATTGTCATGGTGAAATGAACATAGAAAGCTGTCAATTTCACTCATGGCTAGCGCCACTCGTGATAATAATGCTTTTAATGTTTACTCGGTGAAATCTAATTTGATGATAAACCCCTACTTGCCAGGAGAACATGTTTCCACCTAGTTCTGCCCATATGCAATTTAATTATCCTTCACTCCACCTTACACCCTTCAACTCTCATACAGTGCTCTCAATAATGATAGCATATCGGAATGAAAAGCAGATAATTATTTAATATGTAAAGTTGAACAAATTTGAATTGAGAACATATCGTCTATTTTAAAATACATGTTCTCTGGACAATTTGTCTATTTTTAACATACATTTTCTCTGGAAAATTTGTCTATTTTATTCAGGTAGGTTAGATGACGTAGTTGTCTGTGTCTTGTAGACGTTTTCATAGTAAAAAAGGGCATATTAAATTAGTCCAGAAATACGTAACTACACATGTAGACTAGCCCAAAGTTCTGTTTTTTCAGGTCTTTACTCCATTTGTGACCACTGCCAATGTCAATGTAAAATAAATAAATGTGAACACGATCGTACCATACTCAAACCATTACTGATTTTATATTTGACGTCTTCTAAGCATGACGTTCTAGCACCAACTCAGGGTTCATTCTAGGTCAGAATTTTTGGGAGAAGTGAGAAAGCGCGTGATCGCTTCCTTAAATGGTGTTCTTTAATATACTTCTGCAAAATAGGGTTAAAATGCACAGTACAACCATTAAATACAACATTTGAATAGAAGAATAGAAGGAGTGCTTTATAATGGGCCAGTGTATCTTACTAGACAAACTTTTGTTTGAAAATCGTAAAAATCAAAAAATATATTTAAAAAAATTTTTTTTTTAGGGAGAAGTGGGGCCCCCAGAGGGCGAAGTCAGGGTCCCTAGGGCGACAATTTCGCCCACATCGCCCTCTAAACTGATCCCTGCCAACTTAATGCTACCATTGTCACTCGTGATGCTATCATAGATAATGCTACCATTGTCACTTGTGGAAATATCATAATGCTACCATTGTCACTTGTGGAAATATCATAGATAATGCTGCCATTGTCACTTGTGGAAATATCATAATGCTACCATTGTCACTTGTAGAAATATCATAGATAATGCTACCATTGTCACTTGTGGAAATATCATAGATAATACTACCATTGTCACTTGTGGAAATATCATAGATAATGCTACCATTGTCACTTGTGGAAATATCATAGATAATGCTGCCATTGTCACTTGTGGAAATATCATAGATAATGCTGCCATTGTCACTCGTGACGCTATCATAGATAATGCTGCCATTGTCACTTGTGGAAATATCATAGATAATGCTGCCATTGTCACTGTGAAGCTATCATAGATAATGCTGCCATTGTCACTTGTGGAAATATCATAGATAATGCTACCATTGTCACTGTGATGCTATCATAGATAATGCTACCATTGTCACTTGTGGAAATATCATAGATAATGCTACCATTGTCACTTGTGGAAATATCATAGATAATGCTGCCATTGTCACTTGTGGAAATATCATAGATAATGCTACCATTGTCACTTGTGGAAATATCATAGATAATGCTGCCATTGTCACTTGTGGAAATATCATAGATAATGCTACCATTGTCACTGTGATGCTATCATAGATAATGCTACCATTGTCACTGTGATGCTATCATAGATAATGCTACCATTGTCACTGTGATGCTATCATAGATAATGCTACCATTGTCACTTGTGGAAATATCATAATGCTACCATTGTCACTTGTGGAAATATCATAGATAATGCTACCATTGTTACTTGTGGAAATATCATAGATAAAGCTGCCATTGTCACTTGTGGAAATATCATAGATAATGCTGCCATTGTCACTTGTGGAAATATCATAGATAATGCTGCCATTGTGGAAATATCATAGATAATGCTGCCATTGTGGAAATATCATAGATAATGCTGCCATTGTTACTTGTGGAAATATCATAGATAATGCTACCATTGTTACTTGTGGAAATATCATAGATAATGCTGCCATTGTTACTTGTGGAAATATCATAGATAATGCTGCCATTGTCACTTGTGGAAATATCATAGATAATGCTACCATTGTCACTGTGATGCTATCATAGATAATGCTGCCATTGTCACTTGTAGAAATATCATAGATAATGCTGCCATTGTCACTTGTGGAAATATCATAGATAATGCTACCATTGTCACTTGTGGAAATATCATAGATAATGCTACCATTGTCACTGTGATGCTATCATAGATAATGCTACCATTGTCACTGTGATGCTATCATAGATAATGCTGCCATTGTCACTTGTGGAAATATCATAGATAATTATTGTCATTTGTGGAAATATCATAGATAATGCTGCCATTGTCACTTGTGGAAATATCATAGATAATGCTGCCATTGTGGAAATATCATAGATAATGCTACCATTGTCACTGTGATGCTATCATAGATAATGCTACCATTGTCACTGTGATGCTATCATAGATAATGCTGCCATTGTCACTTGTGGAAATATCATAGATAATTATTGTCATTTGTGGAAATATCATAGATAATGCTGCCATTGTCACTTGTGGAAATATCATAGATAATGCTGCCATTGTGGAAATATCATAGATAATGCTACCATTGTCACTGTGATGCTATCATAGATAATGCTACCATTGTCACTGTGATGCTATCATAGATAATGCTGCCATTGTCACTTGTGGAAATATCATAGATAATGCTGCCATTGTCATTTGTGGAAATATCATAGATAATGCTGCCATTGTGGAAATATCATAGATAATGCTGCCATTGTGGAAATATCATAGATAATGCTGCCATTGTGGAAATATCATAGATAATGCTGCCATTGTGGAAATATCATAGATAATGCTGCCATTGTGGAAATATCATAGATAATGCTGCCATTGTGGAAATATCATAGATAATGCTGCCATTGTCACTTGTGGCGCTATCATGATAATAATGCATTAAATGTTTATTCAGTGAATTATAATTCCATCTTACGCGGAAACAAACAAATATCCTCTATATACAAATGTATCGTAGTTGTCGAGTGTACCAAGAAATGATGCATCTTTATTGTATTGATAGGTGAAGATTGGCAACCTGGAATTTAAAGTTGGACGGTTGGAATACGAGAGGGTAGCCATGTTGAAGTTCCCAACGGAGTACATTATGGGTATTGCCGCCGCTGGCGGGATCATGCTACTCATTATTCTACTGATCCTCATCATCTGTCGGCGACAGAGCCACAAAGCGGAGAGAAACTACCGCAAGATGCAGCTACTGCTCGATAATCTAGAGAGTAATGTGAGAAATGAATGTAAACAAGGTAAACTACTACTCAGACAAATACGTCGTATACACAACGTGAACCTGATAATTAACCCATTCAACACCAAGTAACTGACATGGACTGGTCCATGATATTCATAAACCAATAAATGAATCAGAAAATCACATTTGGACAAGTTCATTTATCAAAATGGGTAATTATGTCTAAAAATAGTCATATCACTGGCAAAAAGTGCCGATCATGATGAGCCGTCTCATCTGGATCTACACTTTTTGTAAGCCTATTTAGAGGTCTGTGGTGTTGAAAGGGTTAACGTGTCAATTAAATTTGATAATTGTGGAAGTCGTGACAGCGCAGTGGTAGTGCATTCGCTTCAGTTGCGAAAGGCCCAGAGTTTGTTCCCAGCTGTAGCCGTTATGATTTTGCCCTTAGGCAAGGCATTTAAATTCCATATTGCCTCTTCTCTCTCCCTCGTGGCGACCAGGAATGAGGTCTCGAGGCTGATTAATATAAGTTCTAGGTACTTGTTTTGTAATTGAGCTAAAATAAATTTGTATATACTAAATTTGATAAATTCCCAGCCCAAATATCATAAAAGCTCTAGCCATTTCATTAGTTGTATCTAAGCATAGATGTTAGATTCAACTAATCACATGACTTGAGCCCATGTTTGGGATCCTATGAACTCTTTAGAGTCATATATGTCTGATTACTGTATCTCATTATCTATTTATTACCTTTGATGATGAATATTCTGAGTAATTATTAAGGATGGCAAGGAATATTCAATAGAACGTCCAAATATTCGAATGTTAAAATCGTATTCAAATATATACACATTTTTTATTATATATATTTTCAAATAAAATTTTCATAAATTTCAGCTAATTCATATAAAGTTCATTTTTTCAAATTTTATGAGTCTGTAATAATTAATACTCATATAGTTATCTTATGTGACTGAATACTGCAGACTTAAATACTGCAGACTTAAATACTGCAGACTTAAATACTGCAGACTTAAATACTGCAGACTTACAGACTTAAATACTGCAGACTTACAGACTTAAATACTGCAGACTTAAATACTGCAGACTTAAATACTGCAGACTTACAGACTTAAATACTGCAGACTTAAATACTGCAGACTTACAGACTTAAATACTGCAGACTTAAATACTGCAGACTTAAATACTGCAGACTTACAGACTTAAATACTGCAGACTTAAATACTGCAGACTTAAATACTGCAGACTTAAATACTGCAGACTTACAGACTAAATACTGCAGACTTACAGACTTAAATACTGCAGACTTAAATACTGCAGACTTAAATACTGCAGACTTAAATACTACAGACTTAAATACTGCAGACTTAAATAACTGCAGACTTAAATACTGCAGACTTAAATACTGCAGACTTAAATACTGCTTTCAATGTGTTGAGCTGAGCTGCAGATGCAGACACTTAAATGTGCTTACAATGTGTTACAGCATTTGCTGAGCTGCAGACGGACATCGTGGACCTGACCACAGACCTCGAAGGCGGAGGTATACCCTTCTGGGACTACCATACTTATACCTTCAAAGTACTGTTTCCCGGCCTCTCTGATCACGTGATACTCCACCCACCAGTCATTGAGGTAAATATTATACATCAAACACAAATTGCTGTATATATAGTCAAAACCTGTGTTAGTTGTCACCTCTATTAAGCAGCCAATCAGCATTAAGCAGCCAGTTTTCAGATTCCCAATATGTTACTTTGCTATACACGCTATTAGGCAGCCACTTTCTGTGGTTCACTTGGCTGGCTGATTAAGACAGGTTTGAATGTAATAAGATATGTGGCACTATGTGTTGTTTGTTTTTTAGCTCACCTGAGCACAAAGGTGAACTTTTGTCATTTTGCTTCAAGCAACATCTCCTGACATCCTGAACATTATCATCATATAACATTATAGCAATGACCATTGGGTTATAGCAATGACCATTGGGTTATAGCAATGACCATTGGGTTATAGCAATGACCATTGGTTATAGCAATGACCATTGGGTTATAGCAATGACCATTGAGTTATAGCAATGACCATTGGGTTATAGCAATGACCATTGGGTTATAGCAATGACCATTGGGTTATAGCAATGACCATTGGGTTATAGCAATGACCATTGGGTGATCTTCTTTCAATATTGCTCAAAGGAGGGACAATAACATTAACCCTTTCCTTCATAGAGATTTAGGTTACTATAGTACATAGGATGTATGTATGTACATAGGAAAGAGGTAACCACACAAGCAGGTTGATTTCTCCTCAATCCTACATGTATGTACATAGGAAAGAGGTAACCATACAAGCAGGTTGCTCAATCCTACATGTATGTACATAGGAAAGAGGTAACCATACAAGCAGGTTGCTTTCTCCTCAATCCTACATGTATGTACATAGGAAAGAGGTAGCCATACAAGCAGGTTGCTTTCTCCTCAATCCTACATGTATGTACATAGGAAAGAGGTAACCATACAAGCAGGTTGATTTCTCCTCAATCCTACATGTATGTACATAGGAAAGAGGTAACCATACAAGCAGGTTGATTTCTCCTCAATCCTACATGTATGTACATAGGAAAGGGGTAACCATACAAGCAGGTTGCTTTCTCCTCAATCCTACATGTATGTACATAGGAAAGAGGTAACCATACAAGCAGATTATTTTCTCCTCAATCCATACAAGCAGATTGCTTTCTCCTCAATCCTACATGTATGTACATAGGAAAGAGGTAACCATACAAGCAGGTTGCTTTCTCCTCAGTCCTACATGTATATACATAGGAAAGAGGTAACCATACAAGCAGGTTGCTTTCTCCTCAATCCTACATGTATGTACATAGGAAAGAGGTAACCATACAAGCAGGTTGCTTTCTCCTCAATCCTACATGTATGTACATAGGAAAGAGGTAACCATACAAGCAGGTTGCTTTCTCCTCAATCCTACATGTATGTACATAGGAAAGAGGTAACCATACAAGCAGGTTGCTTTCTCCTCAATCCTACATGTATGTACATAGGAAAGAGGTAACCATACAAGCAGGTTGCTTTCTCCTCAATCCTACATGTATGTACATAGGAAAGAGGTAACCATACAAGCAGGTTGCTTTCTCCTCAATCCTACATGTATGTACATAGGAAAGAGGTAACCATACAAGCAGGTTGCTTTCTCCTCAATCCTACATGTATGTACATAGGAAAGAGGTAACCATACAAGCAGGTTGCTTTCTCCTCAATCCTACATGTATGTACATAGGAAAGAGGTAACCATACAAGCAGGTTGCTTTCTCCTCAATCCTACATGTATGTACATAGGAAAGAGGTAATCATACAAGCAGGTTGCTTTCTCATCAATCCTACATGTATGTACATAGGAAAGAGGTAACCATACAAGCAGGTTGCTTTCTCCTCAATCCTACATGTATGTACATAGGAAAGAGGTAATCATACAAGCTGGTTGCTTTCTCCTCAATCCTACATGTATGTACATAGGAAAGAGGTAACCATACAAGCAGGTTGCTTTCTCCTCAATCCTACATGTATGTACATAGGAAAGAGGTAACCATACAAGCAGGTTGCTTTCTCCTCAATCCTACATGTATGTACATAGGAAAGAGGTAACCATACAAGCAGGTTGCTCTCTCCTCAATCCTACATGTATGTACATAGGAAAGAGGTAACCATACAAGCAGGTTGCTTTCTCCTCAATCCTACATGTATGTACATAGGAAAGAGGTAACCATACAAGCAGGTTGCTTTCTCCTCAATCCTACATGTATGTACATAGGAAAGAGGTAACCATACAAGCAGGTTGCTTTCTCCTCAATCCTACATGTATGTACATAGGAAAGAGGTAACCATACAAGCAGGTTGCTTCCTCCTCAATCCTACATGTATGTACATAGGAAAGAGGTAACCATACAAGCAGGTTGCTTTCTCCTCAATCCTACATGTATGTACATAGGAAAGAGGTAACCATACAAGCAGGTTGCTTCCTCCTCAATCCTACATGTATGTACATAGGAAAGAGGTAACCATATAAGCAAGTTGCTTCCTCCTCAATCCTACATGTATGTACATAGGAAAGAGGTAACCATACAAGCAGGTTGCTTTCTCCTCAATCCTACATGTATGTACATAGGAAAGAGGTAACCATACAAGCAGGTTGCTTTCTCCTCAATCCTACATGTATGTACATAGGAAAGAGGTAACCATACAAGCAGGTTGCTTTCTCCTCAATCCTACATGTATGTACATAGGAAAGAGGTAACCATACAAGCAGGTTGCTTTCTCCTCAATCCTACATGTATGTACATAGGAAAGAGGTAACCATACAAGCAGGTTGCTTTCTCCTCAATCCTACATGTATGTACATAGGAAAGAGGTAACCATACAAGCAGGTTGCTTTCTCCTCAATCCTACATGTATGTACATAGGAAAGAGGTAACCATACAAGCAGGTTGCTTTCTCCTCAATCCTACATGTATGTACATAGGAAAGAGGTAACCATACAAGCAGGTTGCTTTCTCCTCAATCCTACATGTATGTACATAGGAAAGAGGTAACCATACAAGCAGGTTGCTTTCTCCTCAATCCTACATGTATGTACATAGGAAAGAGGTAACCATACAAGCAGGTTACTTTCTCCTCAATCCTACATGTATGTACATATTATTTATGTTTATTCAAAGAAATAAATATTGTTTAAACTAACTGATATAACAACTTTGCAGCTGTAAATTATGGAATGGTTAAGGAATGCAGACTACCAATCCGAGCACCATGATACTTATCAACCCCTGATACTTATCAATCCCTGATACTTATCAATCCCTGATACTTATCAACCCCTGATACTTATCAATCCCTGATACTTATCAATCCCTGATACTTATCAATCCCTGATACTTATCAACCCCTGATACTTATCAATCCCTGATACTTATCAATCCCTGATACTTATCAACCCCTGATACTTATCAATCCCTGATACTTATCAACCCCTGATACTTATCAATCCCTGATACTTATCAATCCCTGATACTTATCAATCCCTGATACTTATCAATCCCTGATACTTATCAACCCCTGATACTTATCAACCCCTGATACTTATCAACCCCTGATACTTATCAATCCCTGATACTTATCAACCCCTGATACTTATCAATCCCTGATACTTATCAATCCCTGATACTTATCAACCCCTGATACTTATCAACCCCTGATACTTATCAACCCCTGATACTTATCAATCCCTGATACTTATCAACCCCTGATACTTATCAATCCCTGATACTTATCAATCCCTGATACTTATCAACCCCTGATACTTATCAACCCCTGATACTTATCAACCCCTGATACTTATCAATCCCTGATACTTATCAACCCCTGATACTTATCAATCCCTGATACTTATCAATTTTTTTTATGAAATTTGGAACCTAGGGTCAAGGACAAAATATTAGATTTTGGAAGTGATCCGGATCCAGGATTTTGGAGGTGATCCGGATCCAGGATTTTGGAGGTGAACCGGATCCAGGATTTTGGAGGTGACCGGATCCAGGATTTTGGAGGTGATCCGGATCCAGGATTTTGGAGGTGATCCGGATCCAGGATTTCTTCAGCATAGGTGGAAATCTAGCATCGTGGTGGAGATTTGCCATCTGGGATTATTCTTGTTATGTTTATTGTGTTGTTTGTTCTGAGGTTTTAGAGGCATGTTGTGGGACCGCCCCAGTCTGGGTCCGCCCCTACCCTGGGTGCACTAGTAATTAACGTTGTATGATTTACCTCCCTTTCTCTCTGCAGAAGCAGAGCAGTGTGGGTTTCACAGAACACGGTCTACAACATTTCTACCATCTACTCAGTCACAAATACTTTCTACTGACATTGATCAGGACCCTGGAACTCCAGAAAACATTCAGTATCAGAGACAAGTAAGTTACCTCCCTCGTTTTACAGTACCAGAGACAAGTAAGTTACCTCCCTCGTTTTACAGTACCAGAAACAAGTAAGTTACCTCCCTCGTTTTACAGTACCAGAGACAAGTAAGTTACCTCCCTCGTTTTACAGTACCAGAAACAAGTAAGTTACCTCCCTCGTTTTACAGTACCAGAGACAAGTAAGTTACCTCCCTCGTTTTACAGTACCAGAAACAAGTAAGTTACCTCCCTCGTTTTACAGTACCAGAGACAAGTAAGTTACCTCCCTCGTTTTACAGTACCAGAAACAAGTAAGTTACCTCCCTCGTTTTACAGTACCAGAGACAAGTAAGTTACCTCCCTCGTTTTACAGTACCAGAGACAAATAAGTTACCTCCCTTGTTCTACAGTACCAGAGACAAATAAGTTACCTCCCTTGTTCTACAGTACCAGAGACAAATAAGTTACCTCCCTTGTTCTACAGTACCAGAGACAAATAAGTTACCTCCCTTGTTCTACAGTACCAGAGACATATAAGTTACCTCCCTTGTTCTACAGTACCAGAGACAAATAAGTTACCATTGGCGTACCGGTAATCGGCAGTCTAATGCTTTTCTGTGAATGTCTTCTAGTCAGTCTCTTTTACGGCAAGTGGAATAATATTACTAAGTAAAATGATCATTTCTGCATTTAATGCAATTGTCTAAACTGAGATTGCATAACAAATGTTTAAAATAAAATACACATTCACTCGCTAGTGATTTCAAGTACCTATTATTGGTCGACCTTGAATATTCATATGACAGAAATGTTGATTACAGTTATGTTCCAAAAAGCTAATTAACATTGGGCATAGTAATAATTGTTACTCGAAACGGAGGAATTTAACACCCAACAAATTATGTTTACTCTTCAATATGAGGTAAGTTGTGACATGGAGAGAAATGTCACTTAATGTGGAGAGTGGCACACCATACTGTCTTGCTGCCGATTTTACTGGCAAACCCATGTCTCTACCAGTATGATATGCATTTGTCAGTGCACTTGGTGAATAGAGACGCCAAGTTGCAAACCCATGTCTCTAACAGCCTGATATGCATTTGTCAGTGCACTTGGTGAATAGAGACGCCAAGTTGGATTTGAAAAAAATATTGGATGAAACTGAATTAGCATAAAGTAAATATCTTGGACAATAGTATTTTTGAAGAAAAAATGTTAAAAAGCTGTAAGAGGAACACTATATTTGAATTGACCTGTAAATGTGCATTATGACATTGTCGCATAACTATCACGTGACCTTCCTCAGCAGACCATGAAATTTCTCATTTTAAAAAACAAACACATAATTTCTTTATATTTACCTCTATTAAAGGACTGTTTAGGTGACACATAAATGGGATTAATGAAAACATCAACATTTGCATACTTTCAAATAAAATGTGACAATTTATCTGCTTTACGCCCAGTTTGCTTTTTGATAAGTAATATGTGAACTCCATAAGTACCAACGCACCGTGCTATTTTGCTAACAATGACATCATTAGCATTCCGGATGTAAACAAAAATCACGTGAATAAACAAAGGCCGAAAATAGGCACAGGCCGATATCTGGGATGTTGATGATACCTGCCTTGTTGTACAGTACCAGAGACAAATAAGTTACCTCCCTTGTTGTACAGTACCAGAGACAAATAAGTTACCTCCCTTGGTCTACAGTACCAGAGACAAATAAGTTACCTCCCTTGGTCTACAGTACCAGTTACAAATAAGTTACCTACCTCCCTTTTTCTACAGTATCAGAGACAAATAAGTTACCTCCCTTGGTCTACTGTACCAGAGCCAAATAAGTTACCTCCCTTGGTCTACAGTACCAGATACAAATAAGTTACCTACCTCCCCTTGGTCTACAGTACCAGATACAAACAAATAAGTTACCTACCTCCCCTTTTCTACAGTATCAGAGACAAATTAGTTACCTACCTCCCTTGTTCTACAGTACCAGAGACAAATAAATTACCTCCCTTGTTGTACAGTATCAGAGACAAATAAGTTACCTCCCTTGAGGTACAGTACCAGAGACAAATAAGTTACCTCCCTTGTTGTACATTATACCAGTATACTTCTAACATGGGAAATCTATATAATTATGACAGGAAGTATATAATGATATAAACAGCACTTTATTTGATCTCCTATTATATAAGTGCTGTCAGTTTAGATCTAGAACTTGGTTAGTGGTTATGGTATCTGAGATATTCTACGAGTATGGATGAAGTGTGTGTAGTCATGTTTCGTAGCTGTTTACAATACTGATGTGTGTATTGTGTGTTTTCAGAGTGAATGTGGCATCGTTGTTAATGGTGATCTACCAGGATAATCTAGAATATGCAACAGAGTAAGTACGCATGTACTTAATACTTAACTCTAGCGGTGAAAATAAGTCAAATATGTCGTGTAATTTCATTAGAATTTCATCGTAACGATGTCATAACGACACAATTTTAATGAAATTCCACGACATATTTCCAGAGGTTTCAGTTACAAATAATAAAAACACATTCATTAATTGTCATCTCCTACAATATTGTCATCTCCAATATTGTCATCTCCTACAATATTTATTGTCATCTCCTACAATATTGTCATCTCCTACAATATTTATTGTCATCTCCTACAATATTGTCATATCCTACAATATTGTCATATCCTACAATATTGTCATCTCTTACAATTATGAACTATTTAAGCCTATTTTACACAGCATGCAGAGAGTTATGGAATAAAATCAACCTATGTTGTTATATAATTAAAACCAATATATTTATGTTGTTTAAAGTGTGTGGGGACTGAATTGTATACCAAAATAAACAAAATACACGTTTTTTGTTTTGTTTTTTCTAAGCTTATTTAACGTCGATACCAGTTGCCTATTTGAGCGACAGGCATTTTTACGTAACAACACCTTTCCTGGGCAGGCTCCAGCGGTTAACCAGTACTTGGTGTACCAACCTCTGCCAACTTTTTTCATATAAAGAGACACGGTCTGAGCAGGGCTCGAACCTGTGACCATCAGTGATGATAGGTTACAGTGGTATACAAGTCAGCGACATTAACCACTCGACCACGGAGATGAACTAAACACATGTTGATTTTCACCCTATTATCATACACATTATAGTTTTCACCTTCGTATACTTTTAATATTTTTACTACCAAATCAGCATGTTTAACCCTTTCAACCCCACAGGCCTCTAAATAGGCTTATGAAAAGTGTAGATCCAGATGAGCCGGCTCGTGACGAGCCGTCTCATCAGGATCTGCACTTTTTTGCCAGTAATAATTATTACTATTTTTAGATAAAATTACCCATTTTGATAAATGAACTGATCCAAAGGTAATTTTCTTATTAATTTATTGGTCTGAAAATATCACGCACAAGTCCATGTCAGTTACTTGGGGTTGAATGGGTTAATTGATACAAAGATGAATACATGGTTTCCATTTTCCACGTTATCTATGTTTACATTGTAACCTCATCTGTTTTAACCAGTTTTCATAGCTTTGATGCGCATAGCACCGTCCACTTCTGTCAGTCTGATAGTAGCTCCGCCTACTTCTACCATGTTGTAAGCACAATAGAATAGCTAAATTATTACTAAATATGTTTGTTTTACGTTTATTTATCGTCGCTACCGGTTACCCATTTGAGCTACGCATCCCGAAGAGATTTCATTTTAGATTTTTGCAGGATAGTGCAATGATACAGAGAACCATTCCAGAGTCTCCTCTGGGTTTTTTACGTACACAGTGTAAAGCACCGACACGAGACCTCGGTTTAACGTCCCATCTGAAAGACTGTTAATTTTATTAGGGTCAGATGAGGGATGGAACCTGCGATCCCTGGATTACCCGTCCAGCATGTTACCACTGGACTACAGATCCCTGGATTACCCGTCCAGCATGTTACCACTGGACTACAGATCCCTGGATTACCAGCCCAGCGTGTTACCACTGGACTACAGATCCCTGGATTACCAGTCCAGCGTGTTACCACTGGACTACAGATCCCTGGATTACCAGTCCAGCGTGTTACCACTGGACTACAGATCCCTGGATTACCAGTCCAGCGTGTTACCACTGGACTACAGATCCCTGGATTACCAGTCCAGCGTGTTACCACTGGACTACAGATCCCTGGATTACCAGTCCAGCGTGTTACCACTGGACTACAGATCCCTGGATTACCAGTCCAGCGTGTTACCACTGGACTACAGATCCCTGGATTACCAGTCCAGCGTGTTACCACTGGACTACAGATCCCTGGATTACCAGGCCAGCGTGTTACCACTGGACTACAGATCCCTGGATTACCAGTCCAGCGTGTTACCACTGGACTACAGATCCCTGGATTACCAGTCCAGCGTGTTACCACTGGACTACAGATCCCTGGATTACCAGTCCAGCGTGTTACCACTGGACTACAAATCCCTGGACTACCAGTCCAGCGTGTTACCACTGGACTACAGATCCCTGGATTACCAGTCCAGCGTGTTGCCACTGGACTACAGATCCCTGGACTACCATCCAGCGTGCTACCACTGGACTACAGATCCCTGGACTACCAGCCCAGCGTGTTACCACTGGACTACAGATCCCTGGATTACCAGTCCAGCGTGTTACCACTGGACTACAGATCCCTGGATTACCAGTCCAGCATGTTACCACTGGACTACAGATCCCTGGATTACCAGTCCAGCATGTTACCACTGGACTACAGATCCCTGGATTACCAGTCCAGCGTGTTACCACTGGACTACAGATCCCTGGATTACCAGTCCAGCATGTTACCACTGGACTACAGATCCCTGGATTACCAGTCCAGCGTGTTACCACTGGACTACAGATCCCTGGATTACCAGTCCAGCGTGTTACCACTGGACTACAGATCCCTGGATTACCAGGCCAGCGTGTTACCACTGGACTACAGATCCCTGGATTACCAGTCCAGCGTGTTACCACTGGACTACAGATCCCTGGATTACCAGTCCAGCGTGTTACCACTGGACTACAGATCCTGGATTACCAGTCCAGCATGTTACCACTGGACTACAGATCCCTGGATTACCAGTCCAGCATGTTACCACTGGACTACAGATCCCTGGATTACCAGTCCAGCGTGTTGACCACTGGACTACAGATCCCTGGATTACCAGTCCAGCGTGTTACCACTGGACTACAGATCCCTGGATTACCAGTCCAGCGTGTTACCACTAGACTACAGATCCCTGGATTACCAGTCCAGCATGTTACCACTGGACTACAGATCCCTGGATTACCAGCCCAGCGTGTTACCACTGGACTACAGATCCCTGGATTACCAGTCCAGCGTGTTACCACTGGACTACAGATCCCTGGATTACCAGTCCAGCGTGTTACCACTGGACTACAGATCCCTGGATTACCAGTCCAGCGTGTTACCACTGGACTACAGATCCCTGGATTACCAGTCCAGCGTGTTACCACTGGACTACAGATCCCTGGATTACCAGTCCAGCGTGTTACCACTGGACTACAGATCCCTGGATTACCAGTCCAGCGTGTTACCACTGGACTACAGATCCCTGGATTACCAGTCCAGCGTGTTACCACTGGACTACAGATCCCTGGATTACCAGCCAGCGTGTTACCACTGGACTACAGATCCCTGGATTACCAGTCCAGCGTGTTACCACTGGACTACAGATCCCTGGATTACCAGTCCAGCGTGTTACCACTGGACTACAGATCCCTGGATTACCAGTCCAGCGTGTTACCACTGGACTACAGATCCCTGGATTACCAGTCCAGCATGTTACCACTGGACTACAGATCCCTGGATTACCAGTCCAGCGTGTTGACCACTGGACTACAGATCCCTGGATTACCAGTCCAGCATGTTACCACTAGACTACAGATCCCTGGATTACCAGTCCAGCGTGTTACCACTAGACTACAGATCCCTGGATTACCAGTCCAGCATGTTACCACTGGACTACAGATCCCTGGATTACCAGGCCAGCGTGTTACCACTGGACTACAGATCCCTGGATTACCAGTTCAGCATGTTACCACTGGACTACAGATCCCTGGATTACCAGTCCAGCGTGTTACCACTGGACTACAGATCCCTGGATTACCAGTCCAGCATGTTACCACTGGACTACAGATCCCTGGATTACCAGTCCAGCATGTTACCACTGGACTACAGATCCCTGGATTACCAGTCCAGCGTGTTACCACTGGACTACAGATCCCTGGATTACCAGTCCAGCGTGTTACCACTGGACTACAGATCCCTGGATTACCAGTCCAGCGTGTTACCACTGGACTACAGATCCCTGGATTACCAGTCCAGCGTGTTACCACTGGACTACAGATCCCTGGATTACCAGTCCAGCATGTTACCACTGGACTACAGATCCCTGGATTACCAGTCCAGCATGTTACCACTGGACTACAGATCCCTGGATTACCAGTCCAGCGTGTTACCACTGGACTACAGATCCCTGGATTACCAGTCCAACGTGTTACCACTGGACTACAGATCCCTGGATTACCAGTCCAGCATGTTACCACTGGACTACAGATCCCTGGATTACCAGTCCAGCGTGTTACCACTGGACTACAGATCCCTGGATTACCAGTCCAGCGTGTTACCACTGGACTACAGATCCCTGGATTACCAGTCCAGCATGTTACCACTGGACTACAGATCCCTGGATTACCAGTCCAGCGTGTTACCACTGGACTACAGATCCCTGGATTACCAGTCCAGCGTGTTACCACTGGACTACAGATCCCTGGATTACCAGTCCAGCGTGTTACCACTGGACTACAGATCCCTGGATTACCAGTCCAGCGTGTTACCACTGGACTACAGATCCCTGGATTACCAGTCCAGCGTGTTACCACTGGACTACAGATCCCTGGATTACCAGTCCAGCATGTTACCACTGGACTACAGATCCCTGGATTACCAGTCCAGCGTGTTACCACTGGACTACAGATCCCTGGATTACCAGTCCAGCATGTTACCACTGGACTACAGATCCCTGGATTACCAGTCCAGCATGTTACCACTGGACTACAGATCCCTGGATTACCAGTCCAGCGTGTTACCACTGGACTACAGATCCCTGGATTACCAGTCCAGCATGTTACCACTGGACTACAGATCCCTGGATTACCAGTCCAGCGTGTTACCACTGGACTACAGATCCCTGGATTACCAGTCCAGCATGTTACCACTGGACTACAGATCCCTGGATTACCAGTCCAGCATGTTACCACTGGACTACAGATCCCTGGATTACCAGTCCAGCGTGTTACCACTGGACTACAGATCCCTGGATTACCAGTCCAGCATGTTACCACTGGACTACAGATCACTGGATTACCAGTCCAGCGTGTTACCACTGGACTACAGATCCCTGGATTACCAGTCCAGCATGCTACCACTGGACTACAGATCCCTGGATTACCAGTCCAGCGTGTTACCACTGGACTACAGATCCCTGGATTACCAGTCCAGCATGCTACCACACACAACCCAACCACCAGCGTACCACTGGACTACAGATCCCTGGATTACCAGTCCAGCATGTTACCACTGGACTACAGATCCCTGGATTACCAGTCCAGCGTGTTACCACTGGACTACAGATCCCTGGATTACCAGTCCAGCGTGTTACCACTGGACTACAGATCCCTGGATTACCAGTCCAGCGTGTTACCACTGGACTACAGATCCGTCTTTCATTATTTTCTAAATAGTTAATATATGATTATGTTATACCAACTTGCTAGACAATATGTTTTACCGGTAAAACCTTTTAATTAGTTAATACAAAGTTTAGCTTTAGTTCGCTTGTGAAACAAGTTTTTACAGCACTAGATTAATCACTGTCGAGACCTCATTCCTGATGGAAACCAGAGAAGATGTGGATTTAAGTGTCTTGCCAAATGACAGCAGCACCGTGGTTCTGCCTGGGCGCTACTAATCACTACTGAACTACGCCTGCTTTACAAACAATTTGTTCATGTGTTCATTTAATAATGGTTATTTTCAGCATTTTAAAGGCCTTATTAAATGAACTTATGGAGAAGTCAGTATTGGGGAAACATCCAAAGTTGATGTTACGAAGGTATGTTACTGCATATGTAATACATTCAACAATACAATATTACATATGTAATACATTCAACAATACAATACAATATTACATACGTAATACATTCAACAATACAATATTACATATGTAATACATTCAACAATACAAACAAAACATTCAACAATACAATATTACATATGTAATACATTCAACAATACAATATTACATACGTAATACATTCAACAATACAATATTACATATGTAATACATTCAACAATACAATACAATATTACATACGTAATACATTCAACAATACAATATTACATATGTAATGCATTCAACAATACAATATTACATATGTAATCATTCAACAATACAATACAATATTACATACGTAATACATTCAACAATACAATATTACATATGTAATACATTCAACAATACAATATTACATACGTAATACATTCAACAATACAATATTACATACGTAATACATTCAACAATACAATATTACATACGAGCATGAATCAGATGTGAAATAAGTTAATACATTATAAGGCACATATATACATTTGTGTAACATAGCAAAAGGCCACAATCTCAAAGACCGTTAACATTATTAGGGTCAAACGGGGGGATCGAACCTGTGATCCCTGGATTCACAGTTCACTGGGCTACTGATCCATCTGTGATGTTATTCTAATGATATTATTTAATAAATTTCATCATAATAAGAGTGCTTTACAATGGCCAGTGTATCTTAACTGGACAATATTTTGTCTGAAAATTGTAAAAATAAAACAATTGGGGAAAAGTGGTGCCACAAGGGGGCGAAGTCAGGGTCCCAAGGGCGACTACTTCGCCCATGTCACCCTCTAGAATGAAGAGCCCTGATTGTAGGGTCTTCCATATCAATTTGTCTTGATCACTGGATTATCATTTCCTGCTGTTTTTCTGTTTTATAGAACCGAGTCAGTGGTAGAGAAGATGTTGACCAACTGGCTGTCATTATGCATGTACAAATATTTGAGGGTAAGATACAGCTATACCAACTATATACATGAATATCCCAACTATATACATGAATATATCAACTATATACATGAATATACCAACTATATACATGAATATACCAACTATATACATGAATATACCAACTATATACATGAATATACCAACTATATACATGAATATACCAACTATATACATGAATATACCAACTATATACATGAATATACCAACTATATACATGAATATACCAACTTATGGGTTTAAAGTCGCACCAACAGCTTAGATGTTATGACGACTCTCCAGCTATTATTGGCAGACACCGGTTGCTCCTCCTAGCAGTATTTCATGCACGGCTGAGACCCTGTGTGCATCTCCTAGCAGTATTCCATGCACGGCTGAGACCCTGTGTGCGTCTCCTAGCAGTATTTCATGCACGGCCAAGACCCTGTGTGCGTCTCCTAGCAGTATTTCATGCACGGCTGAGACACTGTGTGCGTCTCCTAGCAGTATTTCATGCACGGCTGAGACCCTGTGTGCGTCTCCTAGCAGTATTTAATGCACGGCTGAGACCCTGTGTGCGTCTCCTAGCAGTATTTCAGGCACGGCCTGACACCTGGTAGAACCACTGACCCTTCCACAAACCAGCTGGATAACTTCCTCACATAAAAGAAATTTAAACCTCCAGTGGTATTCAAACCTACAGCGATGAGGAACAAGCAATTTGAAGTCTACAACCGTAGCCACGGGACCACGGAGACCCCTAAATAAGATTCAGGTTTTGTATAAAACTGATTGTTATGGTATGGTTTGTTTGATGTCTTGAGAGCAATTAAACAACTGCTATAAAAACTTGTTTCACAATTGACCTCACATAGATTTGTATAAACAAGTGCTTAATGTGTTTATTGCAGGATCTGGCCGGTTCCAGTCTCTATGTATTATACAGAGCTTTAAAACTACACGTGGAAAAGGGGCCGGTAGATTGCATGACCGGTGATGCCAGATACACGCTGTCAGAGGATAAATTGTTGAGGGACAAGGTTGAAGCAAGACTGCTGGTAAATATATACCTGTTGTATAAGAACCTCTAGCATGGCCTACACGTGGAGGCAAGAATGCTGGTAAATATATACATGTTGTATATGAACCTCTAGCGTGGCCTACACATGGAGGCAAGACTGCTGGTAAATATATACATGTTGTATATGAACCTCTAGCGTGGCTTACACGTGGAGGCAAGACTGCTGGTAAATATATACCTGTTGTATATGAACCTCTAGCGTGGCCTACATGTGGAGGCAAGAATGCTGGTAAATATATACCTGTTGTATATGAACCTCTAGCGTGGCCTACATGTGGAGGCAAGAATGCTGGTAAATATATACATGTTGTATATGAACCTCTAGCATGGCCTACACATGGAGGCAAGACTGCTGGTAAATATATACATGTTGTATATGAACCTCTAGCGTGGCTTACACGTGGAGGCAAGACTGCTGGTAAATATATACTGTTGTATATGAACCTCTAGCGTGGCCTACATGGGAGGCAAGATGCTGGTAAATATATACATGTTGTATATGAACCTCTAGCGTGGCCTACATGTGGAGGCAAGAATGCTGGTAAATATATACATGTTGTATATGAACCTCTAGCGTGGCTTACACGTGGAGGCAAGACTGCTGGTAAATATATACATGTTGTATATGAACCTCTAGCGTGGCCTACACGTGGAGGCAAGACTGCTGGTAAATATATACATGTTGTATATTAACCTCTAGCCTGGCCTACACATGGAGGCAAGACTGCTGGTAGATATATACATGTTGTATATGAACCTCTAGCGTGGCTTACACGTGGAGGCAAGACTGCTGGTAAATATATACATGTTGTATATGAACCTCTAGCGTGGCCTACACGTGGAGGCAAGACTGCTGGTAAATATATACATGTTGTATATTAACCTCTAGCCTGGCCTACACATGGAGGCAAGACTGCTGGTAAATATATACATGTTGTATATGAACCTCTAGCGTGTTCTACACGTGGAGGCAAGAATGCTTGTAGTATTACCCACAATCCAAGGTGGCCATCTTAAAAATCTGATTTCAAGTTCGACTAAGCTAGGTTATTTGCAAGAAAATGTGAAAAATTGGTTAAATAAATGTCCATTTTGCGAAAATATAAATGTGAAATATATATAAAACAAATTAACAACAAAAATGTTAAATCAGCTGTGACATGGATGTACACCCGTTTCTATGGTTATTCATACCAAATATGCCAGTTAATCCGCTAAATAATTATGGGTTAATACGGTACACTGAAGCCAATAACGTGTGATCAACAGGATATTATACTGGCGTGTATTACTCCGATATTTGCTTATGTCAAGACTCCGCCCCCTGACATTTGTTAGGCTCCACCTCATACAAGACTGTATACATCATATTGGTGTTACAGTCTACATCCGTTATGTCAAAGTCGGTTATGTCGAATTCTCCGGTTATCTCGAAGTCGGATGGATCAAAGTCCCGTTTCAGACACTATCATTTTACATATTACTGGCTCTGTTTATATTGAATTTCGCTATGTCAAACTTCGATTATGTCGAAGTATTTTGTTCAGTCCGACGGAATTCGACATAACGGATGTAGACTGTAACAAACATACAAATTATACTCGTTTGATGTCTTTATTGCATTCTTGTTGCAGACATTGAACGTGTTCTACGAAGGCGAAGTAACCCAGTGCAAGGTGTTGAACTGTGATACAATTACACAAGCAAAAGAGAAAATTATAGACCAGCTTTACAAAAACATTCCATTTTCCAACAGACCATGGGCTTGTGATTTGGATTTAGGTAAGTTTAATACTTGTTGCATATTTACAAATTTTCAAAAATAGCATCATATTATTGGTTCCCAAATCCACCGAAATCTACCGTATTTAGCTATGTATAGTGCGCTACCGTGTATAGTGCGCACCCACGATCTGGCACGAAAATCGGGGGAAAAACTGAGTTCCGATGTATACTGCGCACTTGAAAAACACAATTTTCCAAGTCAAAATTTAACATTTATCAAGAATCGCTAAAAATTGTGCTCCGTGATTTTTACAACTTATATTAATCACTCGAGATACCTCATCGAGGAACGGTAACGCACCCATAATTTCATGAAAATTACATGCATATCGTGGATGCGTACGTGCAGAAATACACGTTTAGGGAAATGTTGCATAAAAGAAAACAACACAAGTTTATGATAAGACAATTCTGAGGTATTTCTTTCAATCAGAGAATGTTTACTGCTTGTCTGATGACAGCTTCGATGACATGGCATTAAATTGACAAGTTGAGTGATAATTAATTTCCATATATTTGACTTTGTACATGTAAATAAAGTTACATATCCGATACTATTAGGACTAATTCTCATGTTGTGCCTCATGTTTGTACTAACCATGCTCTAGGCTGTCCGATTAGCACAGTGGTTAGTGCACTCGCTTCTCACCAATGCAACCCGGGTTCGATCCTCGAACCGGGAAGTATGTGAGATGGTATGGTGGTCGCCAGATCAGACAGGTGGGTTTTCTCCAGGTACTCCAGTTTCCTCCCACACGAATTACCACATATATGCTTTCATCCGCGCCAACGAGAGTGATTAATATAAGTTGTTAGAACTTGCTTCGAAATCGTTGTAAAATAAATAAAGTTTAACCATGCTCTGAATTGATGTTTCTGCATTAGATCAAGGGAGGCAACATATAACAATATAAGGGAAATAACTGTATATCAGAAAACAGTACTAATATGATTGCCTCCCTTGATATTTTCATACGTGTGTTCTGGTTGTAAAACAACAAATAAATGGCCTATTAAATACATAGTAAAAAGTAAAAACATACAGTCTGTTCATTTATATTTCTAATTTTTATTTCTTCTGATACCACATCCACTGTGAAGAGGTATTCAAATCAGCCTGAATATTTCAAATTTTAAGTTTCAAATAACCAGTGCTCGCCTGTGAATAACGTCACTGTTTACACACTGTATTCCTCCGCCAAATAATACAGAATACCAACCTTCAGTTTGCAATGGCCTGAATTCTTATACCACATCTTTTCTACACATCAACTAGTCTGAAGTCTTCTCAAGTCACATAATTTCTCAAAAAACACACAAAAGTATACACTGCCTGTCATGAAAATGTCATGAAAATGCATTTTTACCAAAAAGAAAAATTGACTATATTAGTTATTGGGACTACATTCGAGTGGACCGCGGATGCACTTCTGCATATATTAGTTATTGGTACTACATTCGAGTGGACCGCGGATGCACTTCTGTCTATATTAGTTATTGGTACTACATTCGAGTGGACCGCGGATGCACTTCTGCATATATTAGTTATTGGTACTACATTCGAGTGGACCGCGGATGCACTTCTGCATATATTAGTTATTGGTACTACATTCGAGTGGACCGCGGATGCACTTCTGCATATATTAGTTATTGGGACTACATTCGAGTGGACCGCGGATGCACTTCTGCATATATTAGTTATTGGGACTACATTCGAGTGGACGCGGATGCACTTCTGCATATATTAGTTATTGGGACTACATTCGAGTGGACCGCGGATGCACTTCTGCATATATTAGTTATTGGGACTACATTCGAGTGGACCGCGGATGCACTTCTGCATATATTAGTTATTGGGACTACATTCGAGTGGACCGCGGATGCACTTCTGTCTATATTACCGGTAGTTATTGGGACTACATTCGAGTGGACCGCGGATGCACTTCTGCCTATTTACCTATATATACAACCTTCTGCATGAATTTTATTGTCTATGTACATATTTGTTTCTGTCATTTGTCTGGAATGTAACTCAATATTGATATAGTATTCAATAATAACCAGATTTAGGCAACATAGAGGTAGATATTTGTGGAATTTGGGCTGATTTGGGTAAATCGCGCTGCCCAGATTAGTTGGTAAGGAATGAGGATGTGTGTCTATGAAGCTATAATACATTATTGCAGAGTGGAAGAAGGGAAGTATACCAGTCACGTTACAGGATGATGATACGTCATCACAGAAGTGGGAGGGCTGGAAGAAGATCAACACCCTACAGCATTACCGGGTGTTTGACGGGTCTGAGTGCGCTCTCGTACGCAGATATCAGACGATAAAATCACCTAATGGCTCGCTCGACACCTCGGTCGTGTCCGTGAACTCTTCCATGCCGATTCTGAGGTCTGAGAGTGATACTGGAACAAAATTCTTTCATCTGGTAAGATACTCAACGATTTGTCTTGTCCAATCCAAGATCGCCGACTTGTAGATAATCGTAGATAAATAGTTTGCCTGTGATGTTTTGTTTGTTGCTAGGTCATTTTACGTTTCTTCCTTATAACTCATCATGGTACTAGAGTGTATTGAGGCTCATTTTCATGTACAGAAAAAAGTCCAATCCAAGATGGCCGACGTGTTACTATAAATAGTTTTAAAAAATGTTTTGTTTTGTACTGAACCACTTCAAATGTCTTATTAATATCATCATGGAACTTTAGGGCATAAACTGCATCACTGTGGGAAGTCCAATAAATATGACGTGCATTGAGTGAGATCCATTTTGAATACTTCCTACTCAATGTAACCATACTGTATTATATCTTATATAGAGACCCATTTCGTCGGATTTGTAGCCGAGCATTGAGTTCTGAAGTTTGCTTACATCTCTTGTTCCTACTTGAATCCTACCGATCAAGTAGTTTTTTATTATTTAAATTGATTTAACATCGCTACTTGTTGCCCATTTGAGGCACTGGCAATTTACTAACAACACCTTTCCTGGGTCGGTTCCAGCGGTTAACCAGTACTTGGTGCACCAACCTTCGTAAGAAACTGTCAACTCTTTCATATAAATGAGACACAGTCTGAGTGGGGCTCGAACCCGTGACCATCAGTGATGATAGGTTACAGTGTTATACAAGTCAGCGACCGTAACCACTCGACCACGGAGGCGGACATCGATCATGTACAGCAATAAGTTGTACATTAAATACTGTTTCAGGTAAAGCATGATGACATACACACCAAAGAAGGAGGTGTAAAGATGGTCCCAGAAGTCTTCCTTCCCAGACTGCTAGCTACAAAGGTACGGCAGCATAATACGACAGATAGATCTGTAGTCCAGTGGTAACACGCTGGACTGGTAATCCAGGGATCACAGGTTCGATCCGCCGTCTGACCCTAATAAAATCAACAGATGGGACTTTAAACGGAGGACTCGTGTCTGTGCTGTACACCGTGCACATAAAAGAACCAGAGGAGACTCTGGAATGGGTCTCTGTCTGTATCATTGCACTATCCTACACAAATCTAAAATGACTAATCTCTTCATGAGGCATCGCTCATATGGGCAACAGGTAGGGATGATAAATAAACGTAAAACACACACGACAGCTGCAACGAATAACCCGCAGCTCCATTCAATCCAATGATTCATGTAGTGACGAATCAATTCTTTTTTTATTCGAATCATAGATGGCTTAATAATTATTGCTACCGTCTTTGACTAAAATAAAAAGAAAGAAATTTATCAAAGTAGAGGCTTAACTAATACCTTGATTTACTTCTTTCTTCCAAATACTGTTCAACTTCGGATTCGACCATTTTGATAGCTCACACAGAGCTCAATTTTAACGTGCTTATTGATTGGATAATAGCATGAATTCAGCCAATCTGATCGCTTGTTTTATATTTTTGTTTGCATTCGGATAAATTCTGCTGTTATCGCAGCTTGAATGTTTGAAAGCCAGCATTTGGAAGATAAAATTGTGTAAAAGCCGACGTTCGAAAGATAATGAGGGGTCTTGAATCGTAAATCGAATTGTACAATTAAGTGAAATTATTGATTATGATGTCCATAAAGGGACAGGGTTGGGTATGGTCCATTGAATACGATGTCTACAAAGGAGGTACAGGGTGGCTGTAGTGTATTGAATGTTTGCCTATTTTAACAATTTGTACAATTTCAGGGAACTTTGCAGAAGTATATAGATGATTTTTTTCATACAATATTATCTGTGAATCCTGTGATGCCGCCTGTGATCAAGTACCTGTTTGATTATCTCGATGATGCTGCACTCAAATACGGAATCCACGATCCAGACGTTCTACATACTTGGAAATGTAACAGGTTTGTATTGTTTGGACGTCTGATTTTAAATCCTGTGGAATGCGTGATAGCGCAGTAGTAGTGCAATCGCTTCAGGTGCGAAAGGCTCAGAGTTTGAGCCCTGCTGGTGCCATTACGAGTGTGCCCTTAGGCAAGGCATTTAAATTCCACATTGCCTCTTCTCTCTCCTTCGTGGTGATGGATTTCATCAGGAATGAGGTCGAGAGTGATTAATATAAGTTGTAAGAATTTGTTTCGTAATAAGTTAAATTTCTAAAAGAGAATTAAATCCTGGTTTGGATCATGTTTTGTTTAGATGGATCATCCAGCGTCCTGCTATCTTCAAATTATATTGTAACTTATCCTCTTGAACCTCAAGGTCAGTTTGTATGACACCTGGAACATCGAGGCAACTCGTAAACATAAAAGAAATAATATAATTATGATCCGATAATCAAAATGACCGCCACAACAGCCATCTTGAAACTCGATTTTTGTTTGCCTTCACTTTGAATACATTTGATCTGGAACATCATGGGGTAACTAGTAGATCAAAAATAAGTAAACTAACTTCCGTCTGCCACTGTACTGTCATGTTTGCTGTATTTTACAGTCTGCCGCTGTACTGTCATGTTTGCTGTATTTTACAGTCTGCTGCTGTAATGTCATGTTTGCTATATTTTACAGTCTGCCGCTGTACTGTCATGTTTGCTGTATTTTACAGTCTGCAGCTGTAATGTCATGTTTGCTGTATTTTACAGTCTGCTGCTGTAATGTCATGTTTGCTGTATTTTACAGTCTGCCGCTGTAATGTCATGTTTGCTGTATTTTACAGTCTGCCGCTGTAATGTCATGTTTGCTGTATTTTACAGTCTGCCGCTGTACTGTCATGTTTGCTGTATTTTACAGTTGCCGCTGTAATGTCATGTTTGTGTATTTTACAGTTTGCCGCTGTAATGTCATGTTTGCTGTATTTTACAGTCTGCTGCTGTAATGTCATGTTTGCTGTATTTTACAGTCTGCCGCTGTAATGTCATGTTTGCTGTATTTTACAGTCTGCCGCTGTAATGTCATGTTTGCTGTATTTTACAGTCTGCTGCTGTAATGTCATGTTTGCTGTATTTTACAGTCTGCCGCTGTAATGTCATGTTTGCTGTATTTTACAGTCTGCCGCTGTAATGTCATGTTTGCTGTATTTTACAGTCTGCTGCTGTAATGTCATGTTTGCTGTATTTTACAGTCTGCCACTGTAATGTCATGTTTGCTGTATTTTACAGTCTGCCACTGTAATGTCATGTTTGCTGTATTTTACAGTCTGCTGCTGTAATGTCATGTTTGCTGTATTTTACAGTCTGCCGCTGTAATGTCATGTTTGCTGTATTTTACAGTCTGCCGCTGTAATGTCATGTTTGCTGTATTTTACAGTCTGCCGCTAAGATTCTGGGTAAACATTATCAAGAACCCTGACTTCGTGTTTGATATTCACAAGCCATTGATTGTTGACTCGTGTTTGTCTGTCGTAGCCCAGACGTTCATGGACAGCTGCTCGACGTCTGAACACAGACTCGGGAAGGTATGTATTGTTTCATATACACACACTTGTCTTCCGGGAATCATTCCGGATCCAGTTCTCAGTAACCAATGAGTGGAATTTTACGAAATTTAAGCTTATTATGTTTCATCATAGTGTTGTGGTGTGTGTGCACTTTTCTTGCGGATTAGCCAATAACACCAGAGTTATTGCCCTTTATTTGACAAAAAATCCACTGTTCGCCGTACCAAATGGGTGGAATTTTTTGAAGCTTCATTCGTGTATCATCATTGTGTGGTTGTTCATAGTGTGGTTGTGCATAGTGTGGTTGTTCATTGTGTGGTTGTGCATAGTGTGGTTGTTCATTGTGTGGTTGTGCATAGTGTGGTTGTGCATAGTGTGGTTGTGCATAGTGTGGTTGTTCATAGTGTGGTTGTGCATAGTGTGGTTGTGCATAGTGTGGTTGTTCATTGTGTGGTTGTTCATAGTGTGGTTGTTCATAGCGTGGTTGTGCATAGTGTGGTTGTGCATAGTGTGGTTGTGCATAGTGTGGTTGTTCATAGTGTGGTTGTGCATAGTGTGGTGTGCATTGTGTGGTTGTTCATAGTGTGGTTGTTCATAGTGTGGTTGTGCATTGTGTGTTGTGCATGTGTGGGTGTTCATAGTGTGGTTGTGCATAGTGTGGTTGTTCATAGTGTGGTTGTGATAGTGTGGTTGTGCATTGTTGGTTGTTCATAGTGTGGTTGTGCATAGTGTGTTGTCATAGTGTGGTTGTGCATAGTGTGGTTGTGCATAGTGTGGTTGTGCATAGTGTGGTTGTGCTAGTGTGGTTGTGCATAGTGTTGTTAGTGTGGTTGTGCATAGTGTGGTTGTGCATAGTGTGTTGTGCATAGTTTGGTTGTGCATAGTGTTGTTAGTGTGGTTGTGCATAGTGTGGTTGTGCATAGTGTGGTTGTGCATAGTGTGGTTGTGCATTGGTTGTTGTCATAGTGTGTTGTGCATAGTGTGGTTGTTCATAGTGTGGTTGTGCATAGTGTGGTTGTGCATAGTGTGGTTGTTCATAGTGTGGTTGTGCATTGTGTGGTTGTTCATAGTGTGGTTGTGCATAGTGTGGTTTTCATAGTGTGGTTGTGCATAGTGTGGTTGTTCATAGTGTGGTTGTTCATAGTGTGGTGTGCATAGTGTGGTTGTGCATAGTGTGGTTGTGCATAGTGTGGTTGTGCATAGTGTGGTTGTGCATAGTGTGGTTGTTCATAGTGTGGTTGTGCATAGTGTTGTAGTGTGGTTGTGCATAGTGTGGTTGTTCATAGTGTGGTTGTGCATAGTGTGGTGTGCATAGTGTGGTTGTGCATAGTGTGGTTGTTCATTGTGTGGTTGTGCATAGTGTGGTTGTGCATAGTGTGGTTGTTCATAGTGTGGTTGTTCATAGTGTGGTTGTTCATTGTGTGGTTGTGCATAGTGTGGTTGTGCATAGTGTGGTTGTTCATAGTGTGGTTGTGCATAGTGTGGTTGTGCATAGTGTGGTTGTTCATAGTGTGGTTGTGCATAGTGTGGTTGTGCACATATGATTTCCGTCGGGATTGGGCCAGTAACACCTGAATTATTGCCATTTATTTGACTACAAATCCGCAAATGTTTCTGCCCAGAACCACTAACTTCTTAATGTTCTTCATTACATCAGCACAGACTAGAGAGAATAGGTTATAGTTGCACATCCATTGTTGATATTATTGTCTTAAAGCGACACTACATCGGTGGAAGGAGCAAATTTCTATAGAATGTAATTTCCTATTATATGATATAATTTATTCCCAGAATTTGAGTAACTAATAAACAAGCATCATATATGACGTTTATTGACATAACAAAATAATGTAAATTGGGTCAACATTCATGCGTGATAACATTTATTGCACTGATTTACTGTTATATCTCACATTTGTGCTGCATGGTTATTTTTAGACCAATCATATTTAAATTATCTCTAAATGACAGTTTCACGCGATTAGTAATTCAGAAACATGGTTGACCAATATATGAAATTCTACTTTCACATTTGAGAATTTGTATTTTTCAAAAGCACTATTATTGATTGAAAGTTAGTCTTCGAATTATTTCGGAAGAATTTGTATGTTTATGCTTTTTGCGATGTAATGTCGCTTTAATGACATTTCTGATGATATTTTCAGGATTCTCCTTCCAACAAGTTGTTATTTGCCAAAGATATTCCGAACTACCGTAAGATGGTTGACCGATATTTCCGCGAGATACACGACATGAAACCTGTCAGTGAGCAAGATATGAATAGTTATCTGACAGCTGTGTCGAGGGTATGCCATGATAATTATTTCATAGTAAGTGCATGTGTTTCTTTGCTAACACCCTTTCATTTATCGCAATATCACTCAGTTATTTATACTTCAGAACAAATAAATTGGTATTTCAGTGTACGGTATTACAGTCAAACCTATCTTAGACAGCCAGTCAAGGGAATCACAGAAAGTGGCTGCTTTGCACAGGTGGCTGCTTAATAGAGGTCAAATATATAACAAAGTAACATATTGGGAATCTGTAAACTGTCTGCTTAATGCAGGTCAGCTGCTTAATGGAGGTGACCGCTAACACAGGTCAATGACTATTACTTCGTCATTGTTGCTGGTTCTATAGTATCGGAGACCACAATAATACTTCGTCAGCGAAATATGTGGTCAGGAAATGGGTAAATATAAGAGACGGCAATGAATATTCAACTATTTGTTCGAAAGTCCAAATATTCGATTGTTAAAATCGTAGTCGAATATTAAAAAAGTTCAAGGAAATAAAGTACAGATAAATGAGGTAGTTTGTTTATTTTGCATCAATTAAGATTTAAATACAAAAGAATCGCCCCATGCAGGAGGTGAGAAAAGTCACTGTTACGACAATTAACAATGATGACACATTGCTCATGATTACGAATGTGAATTTGCCGAATAAAATTAGCCCAAGAAAAAGTGATTATGTTGCCCATTTAAAATTGTTGAGATTTGAAAATGGTTTCACTTTATGTATTTTCAATATTAGTCCACCTCCGTCGTCAAGTGGTTACTGTCGCTGACTTGTATACCACTGTAACCTATCATCACTGATTGTCACAGGTTTGAGCCTCACTCAGATCATGTTTTTATATGAAAAAGTTGGCAGTTTCTTACGGAGGTTGGTGCACCAAGTACTGGTTAACCGCTGGAGTCTGACCAGGAAATGTGTTGTTGGATAAACTGCCCGTCGCTCAAATGTGCAACCGATAGTGATGTTATATAAACTTAAATAATAATGCTTTTACTGAGATTATTGTGTTTAGTCTTTATTACCTGCTATATACACAACAAAGTTATTTTGTATTGCATAATCAAAATTCTTAACAAGAAGAAACTCACAGCCGGTAGAATGAAGGTATTATGAAACGTACAAGAATTAGCGAGCATACGAAATCTCTGCATGTAATAGATACCCTATCTAATCCAAATGCTTAGTCTAGTAGAAATAACAATGATATGTAACTACCATTAACCCGTATGCATGCCCGAATCATTGGTGGGGGCGGGGTGATATGTCTGGCTCCGGTATTTTAAATTAATGTCCAAGACTTATTGCCCCAAATAAGGCTTTTTCAGAGTTTGTGATTCAATTGCAGTGTAAAGTTACGTCCAGAGAGCTATTGTTGGTATTTAATTTATATTACCTCCCAAAGTCCCATTATCCTGAAATAAGCTACAAACTAAAGGTGGTGTGATTGGATGAATTTGAATACTGTGTTGAATTACAGCCAATCAGAGAGCCAGAGACTGATGTATGATTGTAGAAATATTTCATAGCATGGTAGTGGTGGTGTTCTTACTCCTATTAACTTTTAACCTGCCGAATAAATCGGACGGAATGAGCAAACAACATAGATCCAGATCAACCGCGGCATAGCGCCACGTCTGATCAGGATCTATATTGTTTGCTATTCAGACAAGTGATTTAGCTCCACTATCCAAATAGTAAACATCATAGAGGCGAATAGAGGCGATCAGACGGCGAATTTGATTGGCTGGTTATAGTTCTTCCAGGGGCCGTACTATATTAATTTACCCTTCCATCTGCAGCATGCTTACAATACTAGATCATGCTTTATCCCTTTATATTTAAAAAATTTGAAAACTGGGGCCTCCGTGGCCGAGTTGTTATGGTCGTTGACTTCAAATCACTTGCCCCACACCACTGTAGGTTCGAATCCCACTGGGAATGTCGAATCTTACAAGTGAGAAAGCTATCCGGCTTGCGGTGGTTCTACCCGTGTGCCTGAAATACTGCTCAGAGGGGTATCCGTGTCCGTAGACCAGAGAAATCCCCAGTGAAACTTGGGGGCAACCCCTGGTTTTTTCATCCGTATGATATCAATATGCGTGAAAAATTGCTTCAGAAGCGAATCCCTGGACCTCACATTACGTACAGTGATCACGCCCGCACAATACGTACAGTGATCACGACCGCACATTACTTACAGTGATCATGATCGCACATTACTTACAGTGATCACGATTGCACATTACTTACAGTGATCACGATCGCACATTACTTACAGTGATCACGATCACACATTACTTACAGTGATCACGATCGCACATTACTTAGTGATCACGATCGCACATTACTTACAGTGATCACGGCCGCACATTACGTACAGTGATACCGACCGCACAATACGTACAGTGATCACGACCCCACATTACGTACAGTGATCCTGACCGCACATTACTTACAGTGATCACGACCGCACATTACTTACAGTGATCACGGCCGCACATTACGTACAGGGATCACGGCCGCACATTACGTACAGTGATCCCGACCGCACATTACGTACAGTGATCACGATCGCACATTACTTACAGTGATCACGACCGCACATTACTTACAGTGATCACGACCGCACATTACTTACAGTGATCCCGACCGCACATTATGTACAGTGATCACGGCCGCACATTATGTACAGTGATCACGACCGCACATTATGTACAGTGATCACGGCCGCACATTATGTACAGTGATCACGATCGCACATTACTTACAGTGATCACGACCGCACTTACTTACAGTGATCACGATCGCACATTACTTACAGTGATCACGACCGCACATTACTTACAGTGATCACAATCGCACATTATGTACAGTGATCACGCCTGCACAATACGTACAGTGATCACGATCGCACATTACTTACAGTGATCACGACCGCACATTACTTACAGTGATCACGATCACACATTACTTACAGTGATCACGATCGCACATTACTTACAGTGATCACGACCGCACATTACTTACAGTGATCACGACTGCACATTACGTACAGTGATCACGACCGCACATTACTTACAGTGATCATGGCCGCACATTACGTACAGTGATCACGGCCACACATTACGTACAGTGATCACGTATGTATGGATGGAGCCCTGTTGAAAACCTATTGCTTATTATTCATGCGTTCACTTCTGGATGACGGACACGCATATATTGACCCATGGATGCCTAGCTTTATGTCAGTGATGTGTTTTGTTATTGGTTTGAACTTTTTGAGCTACCCTCATTAAAAAGACTGTTTTATTACTACTAGTATATTTGGGTTTATCAAACTGAAACTTTATATTAATGGTCTATTCAAATAGTAACAAATTGTGTGCTGTACAAGATTGTGTGTCATCATTAGCCTGTGACCCTTGTATCTTTGTCTGTGCAACCAAGCATTAATACCTGATTGTGTGTTTTGGCACCTACTGGCCTAGAGTGTTTGCACCTACAGGCTAGTATTGGCACCTACTGGCTAGATGTGTTTGCACCTACAAGCTAGAGTGTTGGCACCTACTAGCTAGAGTGTTGGCACCCACTGCCTAGAGTGTTGGCACCTACTGGCTAGAGTGTTGGCTAGAGTGTTGGCACCTACTGCCTAGAGTATTGGCACCTACTGACTAGAGTGTTGACACCTACTGGCTAGAGTGTTGGCACCTACTGGCTAGAGTGTTGGCACCTACTGACAAGTGTTGGCCATGCTGGCCTGTGTTGGCACATACTGCCTAGAGTAGTGACACCTGCTTGTGAGTGTTGGCACCTACTGACTAGAGTATTGACACCTGCTTGTGAGTGTTGGCACCTACTGCCTAGAGTATTGACACCTGCTTGTGAGTGTTGGCACCTACTGCTTGTGATTTTGTTTCCATATCAAATAAATGGTGTTGTGATGACATTGCTGATGTGAGGATAGTAATAGTGAATATTAAAGCAATTTTGGTTTTACGTTTGCAGGCATACCCAGGAAAGGTTTACAAATCGAGTGCTTTAAAGGAGCTGTATGTCTATGTGAACAAGTACAGCACAGAGGTGAGATTCTCGGTTTACTGTCTGTAGATGCATAGTTCACATTATTATTTCATCGATAGTGAATTTCTGTAAAGTTGTGTGTTGTAGTATTACGCATACATACTCAATTCATTCATTTATGTCAGCGTCCCAGGCTCGTTATTAACCCATTCAACACCAAGTAACTGACATGGACTGGTGCAGGATATTTTCAGACCAATAAATTAATTAGAAAATTACATTTGGACCAGTTCATTTATCAAAATGGGTAATTTTTGTCTAAAAATAGTAATATTACTGGTAAAAAGTGCAGATCCTGATGAGCCGGCTCGTGACGAGCTGGATCTACACTTTTTGTAAGCCTATTGAGAGGTATGTGGTGTTGAAAGGGTTAATGAGCAAGCAGTGCATGTGAGAAATTGTTGTCCAATTCTAGCAGAATTAACACTATATTGAAAACCTAGGCATGACAGATTTTAAGGGTGAGGGGCGCGCCTCCCCCAACACAACACCATTAATCTGCTAATGCTTATGAACCCAAATTCCTCAGACGGCCATTTCTCCACGGGGTCCAGTGAAAGGTTCACATGTATGGTGGGGTTTTTTTGGTGTATTTTTTCGGGCCCCAAAATATTGGGGAGCCCCATTTATTTGCTCCGTCCAGTGACTAATAGGGGTCGGAGCACATCCCCTAGTAGCCTTACATGCTTTATATATATGTATCAACAATGTATGGAATCGTTTTATAATGGTGCATAGTTACATTTATATGGTTAGGGACAGTCATTAATGTACCTAACATTGAATGGTTACTATTGCTCAGGATTATTTGTTTAAAAACTAGGTCATTAAGTAAAGTTAAAGGAACAAATTTGAGGGTCCTCCGTGGCCGAGATGTTGCAGTCGTTGGTTTCAACTCATTTCCCCTGAATCGATGTAGAGTTTGAATCCCACTAGCGGTGTCAAATTCTTTCTTGTGCGGTGGTTGGATTTCAGATTGTCAGTGGTTCTACCCGGGTGCCCATCCGTGCCTAAAATACTGCTTTGAATAATTTCCCGGGACTTCCTCCACCAATAATTGCTGGAGAATCACCGTATGACCGAAGCTGGAGAATCACCGTATGACCGAAGCTGGAGAATCACCGTATGACCGAAGCTGGAGAATCACCGTATGACCGAAGCTGGAGAATCACCGTATGACCGAAGCTGGGGAATCACCGTATGACCGAAGCTGGAGAATCACCGTATGACCGAAGCTGGAGAATCACCGTATGACCGAAGCTGGAGAATCACCGTATGACCGAAGCTGGAGAATCACCGTATGACCGAAGCTGGAGAATCACCGTATGACCGAAGCTGGGGAATCACCGTATGACCGAAGCTGGAGAATCACCGTATGACCGAAGCTGGAGAATCACCGTATGACCGAAGCTGGAGAATCACCGTATGACCGAAGCTGTCGGTGCAACGTTAAACCCCCCAAAACACAAACAAAGAAAAGAAACATCAAAAATGTAACTAATATGATCAGAATATGATCAAATGTAGCGCATATTGGCAACCACCTTTATCACATTTCTCTTCAAATTGAGTCAATCAATCAAAATAACTAGGGCAAATAAGATGTTAAAATGACATCCCATCTATACATGACACAAAATGTGATGAAACAGATGGATCTGTAGTCCAGTGGTAACACGCTGGCTGGAAATCCAGGGATCGCAGGTTAGATCTCACGTCTGACCCTAATAAAATTAACAGTCTTTCAGATGTGACTTTAAACTGAGGTCTCGTGTCGGTGCTGTACACCGCGCACGTAAAAGAACCAGAGGAGACTCTGGAATGGGTCTCTGTCTGTATCATTGCACAATCCTCCAAAAATCTAAAATGACTAATCTCTTCATGAGGCGTCGCTCATATGGGCAACCGGTAGCGACGATAAATAAACGTAAAACACAAAGAAACTTGGTCTGAAGCCTCCTTGCATTATCCTGAACTAATGATGTGAACTAATGCTGTGAACTAATGATGTGAACTAATGATGTGAGCTAATGATGTGAACAAATGAACAGTTATGTTTGTTGTGTATGTTATGTGTGTTATGTATGTTATGTATGTTATGTATGTGATGTATGTTATGTGTGTTATGTATGTTATGTATGTGATGTATGTTATGTATGTTATGTCTGTTATGTATGCTATGTGTGTTATGTTTGTTGTGTATGTTATGTGTGTTATGTATGTTATGTATGTTATGTATGTGATGTATGTTATGTGTGTTATGTATGTTATGTATGTTATGTATGTTATGTCTGTTATGTATGCTATGTGTGTTATGTATGTTATTTATGTCAGGGCCCGCGCTGGCAATAGCCAGAGTAGCCATTGGCTAAAATATGGTAAAATTGGCTAATAAAAGCTCAGTTTGGCTAAAATGATAAAAACGACAAAAATCTGTAAAATATTCGAAAATTGGAAATTGTGACCAAAGAAATAATAGATATTTACCACATGCCATGGCATTTATTATATTTAATATTCCAATTTTAAACCTGACAGCTAATCAGAGTAATCCCATCAAAACAGGATGTTTATTTGGCATAGAGCAATGGTATTGGCAATATAAGTGACAGGTGTTAATTGATCTCGAGCAGCAGTACCCTGTCAATCAAATAAATCTTGTTTACACCATTAACCCAAAAGATCAAATGTCTTATGTGATGTAATAAAATGTGCACAGTTGAAATGCAGCACTAGTCTAACTGTCTAACCCTTGGAATGCATTTTAAAATGATTCTGAAAATGAAAGTTGACACAACTGCAAATGTAACTCTTACCTCAGTTGTAGTTTATGGACATACATCATTTAGGTGATACAATTGCAAGATACATTAAGAAAATATTATAATAAATATACTATAATAACTCTGTTTGGGAAAAATGGCGCGCGTCGGAATTGGCACGCGTTGGAATTGACTAAAGGAAGCACAGAGTTGGCTAAAAATAATTGGCTACAAAAAAATAAGAGCCAGAGCAGGCCCTGTATGTTATGTATGTTATGTATGTGATGTCTGTTATGTATGCTATGTGTATTATGTATGTGATGTATGTTATGTATGTTATGTTTGTTATGTATGTTATGTATGTTATGTATGCTATGTTTGTTATGTACGTATGCTATGTTTGTTATGTATGTTATGTTTGTTATGTTTGTTATGTATGTTATGTATGTTATGTATGCTATGTTTGTTATGTATGTTATGTATGCTATGTATGTTATGTATGTGATGTATGTTATGTATGTTATGTATGTTATGTATGTGATGTATGTTATGTATGCTATGTATGTTATGTATGTATGCTATGTTTGTTATGTATGTTATGTTTGTTATGTTTGTTATGTATGCTATGTTTGTTATGTATGTTATGTATGTTATGTTTGTTATGTATGTTATGTATGCTATGTTTGTTATGTATGCTATGTTTGTTATGTATGTTATGTTTGTTATGTATGCTATGTTTGTTATGTATGCTATGTTTGTTATGTATGTTATGTATGTTATGTATGCTATGTTTGTTATGTATGCTATGTTTGTTATGTATGTTATGTTTGTTATGTATGTTATGTATGCTATGTTTGTTATGTATGCTATGTTTGTTATGTATGTTATGTTTGTTATGTTTGTTATGTATGCTATGTTTGTTATGTATGTTATGTATGTTATGTTTGTTATGTTTGTTATGTATGCTATGTTTGTTATGTATGTTATGTTTGTTATGTATGTTATGTATGTTATGTTTGTTATGTATGTTATGTATGTTATGTATGCTATGTTTGTTATGTTTGTTATGTATGTTATGTTTGGTATGTATGTTATGTATGCTATGTTTGTTATGTTTGTTATGTATGTTATGTATGTTATGTTTGTTATGTATGCTATGTTTGTTATGTATGTTATGTATGTTATGTTTGTTATGTATGTTATGTATGCTATGTTTGTTATGTTTGTTATGTATGTTATGTTTGTTATGTTTGGTATGTATGTTATGTTTGTTATGTTTGGTATGTATGTTATGTATGTTATGTTTGTTATGTTTGGTATGTATGTTATGTTTATTATGTTTGGTATGTATGTTATGTTTGGTATGTCTGGTATGTCTAAGTTTGTATATCAGCTTTTTCCACAGTTATATTATATCGATAATGTTTACAAATTACATTTCAACTTTTTTTTCAATTTTTATTTTGTTTGTTTCTTGGCCATATTTCGACATATTACTTTCATCTGGATGAGAAAAAGGTCAACTTATATATGGAGGTTTGATAGTTTATAGTTAGTTTAACATTAGTTTAATCGTTAGTTCTTGAGACTTCTACTTCTTATGGAATCCACCGCCATGATGGCGAGAGAAAAGGCAATGTAGATTTAACCCTTTCAACACCACATACCTCTAAATTGGCCTACAAAAAAGTGTAGATCCAGATGAGCCGGCTCGTGACGAGCCGTCTCATCAGGATCTGCACTTTTTTCAAGTAATAACTATTTTTAGAAAAAAAATTACCCGTTTTGATAAATGAACTGATCCAAATGTAATTTTGTTATTAATTTATTGGTCTAAAAATATCATGGACCAGTCCATGTCAGTTACTTGGTGTTGAATGGGTTAAGAGTCTTGCCTGATGATATCACCGTCACGGATCTGACAGCTCACGAGCTGAACACGGTGGCTCTAAACGTTAATATTCGTGAGCTTACTCGGGTGACCTACTTCCCATTGCTAATGAAAGTCTATGATTCTGTTGTTTTCTTCTGTTGCAGTTGATAGAAATTTTGGAACAAGATCCAGTCAGTGTACGTATGCAGCTTTCAGCCAAATTAGGTACTGTGATAACGGCCATGGAGGGACCCACACCTGGCAGACAAGCATTTGTGTGATATGGATGTGACAAACGTCTGAATTACAAACACTTGTGTTATACAGAGATGATCCACATTTGACTGACAAGCAGTTGTGTGTACAGTATTACAGACTGGTAGACAAGTGTCTGTGTGATACAGATGACCAATATCTAAACATACAAACAGTTGTGTGTACAGTGTACAGTCTGGGAGACAAGTGTCTGTGTGATACAGATGACCAATATCTAAACATACAAACAGTTGTGTGTACAGTGTACAGTCTGGGAGACAAGTGTCTGTGTGATACAGATGACCAATATCTAACATGCAAACAGTTGTGTGTACAGTGTACAGTCTGGGAGACAAGTGTCTGTGTGATACAGATGACCAAAGTGTCTGTGTGATACAGATGTGTACAGTTCTACGTTCTGATAGACAAGCTTCTGTGTGATACAGATCATCAATATTTAACAAACTGTAGCTATTGGTGTGTCCTTAAACCCCCAAAACAAACAAACAAACCTATTGTTCAGACTTGGTCACAATATATATTTTGATTAACCCATTTGATTCTGGATATCACTCAGTATTTGCAAAGAACATAGAGCCAGATCAGTCGCCATGGAATGTGCCGTCTAATCAGGCTCTATGCTGTTTGCTCTTCAGATGATCTTGCTAAGACACTTGACTATGTAGCAAACAACATAGATCCTGATCAGCACACAGCATCACGCTGCGGCTGATCTGGATCTATGTTGTTTGCAAAAGCCTTTAAATGTATACAGAATGAAAATGGTTAAAGCCCTGTCCATTTTGAAGCACAACACATTCAATGAGCAGTTATTTCGTGTGACATGAAATTACAATAAAACTATGTTTCGGAAACAGATCAGCATTGGACCATTTCAGTGGTCCTCCTGTTTCTGTTTTACTGAATGACAATCAAAATTAAATATTAAAGGGTAAATTGATTGACATATTTAGGGAACTGTGTTAATACATGTACGTGCATATTAGTTAACCCTTTCAACACCACAGACCTCTAAATAGGCTTACAAAAAGTGTAGATCCAGATGAGCCTGCTCGTGACGAGCCATCTCATCAGGATCTGCACTTTTTGCCAGTGATATGACTATTTTTAGACATAATTACCCATTTTGATAAATGAACTTGTCCAAATGTGATTTTCTGATTCATTTATTGGTTTATGAATATCATGGACCAGTCCATGTGAGTTACTTGGTGTTGAATGGGTTAAAAGAGAAGCTTTGGGAGACTGTTCGCCGATTTAAGTGGCATCTAATTGGAAATGTGAGTATAATACTGAAACAATTATGAAAATCGTAGGTCAAATAATGCAGTTACGGGAATTTGAAAACTTGAAATATTCTTCAAAATGGCTGCCATTTTAAATATTTGTGGGTCCAGTCACACCTCCCCAAACCTCACCTCCCATGAGCGATGCCCTCTTTATAACATCCTTTATACCCATTCGTTTTAATACAATTTCACCTCTCACGAACGACACCTCCCAACAACACACAACGACAGTCAATTTCCCACCCATCGATGCAGAAAACCTCCCAAGAACAGACAAATATTTGACTGAAACAAGAAACAGCCTGTACATGTATGTGTCATCAGACTCAAATAATCGCCAATTGTTCCTTACAATTTTCAATAAACAGTAATTATCTTAATCTGGGACCATATCCTGGGGGGAGGGGCAATAATCTACAGGCTGGACCATAAGTGTGAAAATAATCATTGTTTACGGGTATTCTTTCAATAAACAGTTTGATATGATTGGCAGGTTGTCTTACCGCATATATCTTTTGATTGCTTAACTCTTTCACCGCCAATGTCGCATAAAAGCGACTTTGTAAAAAAGTAGAGAACCCGATCGGACAGAACAGAACATGCCATCTGATCAGGCTATATGCTGATTGCTCTTCAGATAGTGGAGTTGAAGCACCTGTCCGAATAGCAAACAACATAGATCCTGATCAGACGCGGCATTACGCCGCGGCTGATCTGGATCTATATTGTTTGCAAATGCTCTGAATTTATTCGGTGCTGAAAGAATTAAGATGAAGAAACACGGAATGTTGCAGGTGCATACCTTATATGGACATGCCTCGTCTGTCAATAGAGGAGACTGTTTATAAACTGTATATGTTTAACAATTATCTCATTAAAATGAGTAAAGTATTTTTAATTTTCCTGGGTTTAGCTTTATTACAATAAAATGTGTTTTGACTTAACTTGACAATGCAATGTTTTTATCACATACCGTAACAAGATAATTTAGCATCAGTTTTCGGGCACACCTCATCCGAATATCTGAAATTAAATCAAACCAATACGATCCCAAAAATCAAATGATCATTTCCAAGCACTCGTGCAATCGATCGGAACTGTGTCCGAGTGCTCGAGTTTCAAAATTGCCATCCTTAATTTTTATATAATTGAAATGCGTAATTTATCAGATTTTTTTACTTTGATGTATTAATGTACACAATTGTCATAAATTTGCATAATCTGGCGATTTTAATACATTGCGTCCTCAGATATCAATCTTAGTTCAATATATCGTACAATAAAAGTAGTACCCCCATTCTGTATGGTCAAATCAGTATGAGCAATCATAACTGACAAAACTGACTATTCCCACATTTCCAAACTTCAAAAAGTTGAACCTCCCTAAAACGACAACCTCTCTACAACAACCAATCGTTGGTGTATCCGGATGGTGTTTGCTCTTGACAGGTTTGACTGTAGTTATGACGTCATAAACTACATAAAAAGTAAAAAGGTTAGCCCAAATAATGATCACATAATTATGCAATTGACACAAAAATAAATAAACTTGTTAAATATTATATATGTAACTACAAAAGCAGCTTTTAATAGAAATGTTAAACTCCAATATTTGTGTTTATAATTTGATTTTTTGAATAAGTCATGCGACTTCATTAATCCAAGATGGCTGCTTCCATAATTTTCTATTTGAGACAATCAACCTGGGTCCAAGGTTATACAACTTTTCTCACATCTCAAGCTCAAGTTATTTTATTGATTGATTCTGAGTTTTACTGTCGTCTGAACCAATCAGAAGCTTGAGACTGAGTTTGAGATTGGAGAAACGTGTTATAACACACTGGACTGGTAATCCAGAGATGGCAGGTTCGATCCCACATCTGACCCTAATAAAATTAACAGTCTTTCAGATAGGATTTTAAACCGAGGTCTCGTGTCGGTGCTGTACACCGTGCACGTAAAAGTACCAGAGGAAACTCTGGAATGTCTGTATCATTGCACTATCCTCCAAAAATCTAAAATGACTAATCTCTTCACGAGGCGTCGCTCATAAGGGTTGTGGGTAGCGACGATAAATAAACGTAAACACACAATCAATTAATTACTCTAAACTCAAAGCTAAACAAAGGCAAAATCTGATACGTGAACTGGAAGCTAAACTAAATACATTAATACAAAGCGAAGCAGAATCTGATAACACGCTACTTTATTTGCAGTGCGATTTTCAAAGTTTTTTCACCTCATTCTATGTTTTAGTGAGCTTTATTTTTCAAGGTTAACATCTTGTTGAAAGATTAATGGTTACATGTATTATATAATAATTTTGTTGTTGAGATTTTGTTCACTATGTTCATGTGATTGTACTGTTCAACATATGTGTATGTGTTTGGCTGCCTGAGCAACATATTATTGTTGTATAGTATGCATAGTATGCACTTATTATACATCACTCTTGCAAAATCATAATGTACAATCATCATCATCATCATCACCATCATCACCATCATCATCACCATCATCATCATCACCATCATCATCACCATCATCACCACCACCATCATCACCATCATCACCATCATCACCATCATCATCATCATCATCATCACCATCATCATCACCATCATCACCATCATCATCACCATCATCTCATCATCATCACCATCATCATCACCATCATCACCACACCATCATCACCATCATCACCATCATCACCATCACCACCACCATCATCACCATCATCACCATCACCACCACCATCATCACCATCATCACCATCATCATCACCATCATCACCACCACCATCATCACCATCATCACCACCACCATCATCACCATCATCACCATCATCATCACCATCATCATCACCATCATCACCACCACCATCATCACCATCATCACCACCACCATCATCACCATCATCACCATCATCATTACACTTCATCAGTATTATTTGCCCCGTCAAAGGTGGAGGGATAAAGTTTGGGCATTGTCCGTACTTATATGTCTGTCCATCAGTCCGGAGAAGTTTCTCGAAAATGATGGATATATGTTTCTATCAAATATTAATTCCCTTCATCAATCATGCTGGCTTACACATGACCAAATATTATCCCGATTCCATCAGTAGTAACAAGAGTTACTACTCTTGAATTGCTGAAAATGGATTTACCGTAAAACAAGCTTGAAAAATGTGTGTTAATGGGAAACTTTACAAAACTTGTATGTAGTGGTTTAGAGGTTAACTTATATTGTATGATGCTCTACCAAGTGCACAAATGCACAAGATTGCTGGAATGTATGCTGATATAGTACTGATGTAGTACTGATGTAGTACTGATATAGTACTGATGTAGTACTGATGTAGTACTGATGTAGTACTGATGTAGTACTGATGTAGTACTGATATAGTACTGATGTAGTACTGATGTAGTACTGATATAGTACTGATGTAGTACTGATGTAGTACTGATGTAGTACTGATGTAGTACTGTACTGATGTAGTACTGATGTAGTACTGATATAGTACTGATATAGTACTGATGTAGTACTGATGTAACGTACTGATGTAGTACTGATGTAGTACTGATATAGTACTGATGTAGTACTGTACTGATGTAGTACTGATGTAGTACTGATATAGTACTGATGTAGTACTGTACTGATGTAGTACTGATGTAGTACTGATATAGTACTGATGTAGTACTGTACTGATGTAGTACTGATGTAGTACTGATGTAGTACTGATATAGTACTGATATAGTACTGATGTAGTACTGTACTGATATAGTACTGATATAGTACTGATGTAGTACTGTACTGATATAGTACTGATATAGTACTGATATAGTACTGATATAGTACTGATATAGTACTGATATAGTACTGATATAGTACTGATGTAGTACTGATATAGTACTGATGTAGTACTGATATAGTACTGATGTAGTACTGATATAGTACTGATATAGTACTGATGTAGTACTGATATAGTACTGATGTAGTACTGATATAGTACTGATGTAGTACTGATGTAGTACTGATATAGTACTGATATAGTACTGATATAGTACTGATATAGTACTGATGTAGTACTGTACTGATATAGTACTGATATAGTACTGATGTAGTACTGTACTGATATAGTACTGATATAGTACTGATGTAGTACTGATGTAGTACTGATATAGTACTGATATAGTACTGATATAGTACTGATGTAGTACTGTACTGATATAGTACTGATATAGTACTGATATAGTACTGATATAGTACTGATATAGTACTGATGTAGTACTGTACTGATATAGTACTGATATAGTACTGATGTAGTACTGTACTGATATAGTACTGATATAGTACTGATGTAGTACTGATGTAGTACTGATATAGTACTGATATAGTACTGATGTAGTACTGTACTGATATAGTACTGATATAGTACTGATGTAGTACTGATGTAGTACTGATATAGTACTGATATAGTACTGATATAGTACTGATGTAGTACTGTACTGATATAGTACTGATATAGTACTGATATAGTACTGATATAGTACTGATATAGTACTGATGTAGTACTGTACTGATATAGTACTGATATAGTACTGATATAGTACTGATATAGTACTGATATAGTACTGATATAGTACTGATGTAGTACTGATGTAGTACTGATGTAGTACTGATATAGTACTGATGTAGTACTGATATAGTACTGATGTAGTACTGATATAGTACTGATGTAGTACTGATATAGTACTGATATAGTACTGATGTAGTACTGATGTAGTACTGATATAGTACTGATGTAGTACTGATGTAGTACTGATGTAGTACTGATGTAGTACTGATATAGTACTGATATAGACAATGTGTTCATTAAAACCAAAGTTTTTTATGCGTGTGATTTATATATATTTTTACTGAAATGCATTTTAGCGTATATTTCGTGAGTGATTGCATATTTTAGTTTGTTTTATTTGGGTTTGTCCCGAGTCGATCGTGTAATTCAAGAAAATCCACGGGTTTACCGAGACTAGTAAATGAGGCAGAAAAACTATGGCCCACTGAATTTCTGAATTTACACATTCTGATGAGAAACATTAGTCAGTTATTACCCTTGTATGCTCCTAAGAGTAGTTTGATCCTCTTAATTGATTTCCTCTGTTTTTATCGATGTTTCCTTTGCACCACATGCTATACATTTTCATCCGTTATTTTATAATTAATAAATCGCCACAGATATCCTACAGCATATGGAACATGATTTTGACAAAGCACAACACTTGGTTAGGAAACAATAGTGAAAATTAAGGAATCCAACATCACAGACCATTATATATGTTCAGGATAAATCTGTTTCTGTCAAGGGAGGGAATAGAAAAACATCATTTTCTTTATGCTTTCCAATGAATGATGGAGGTTTCTCAGTGAAAGAAAGCTGCATCTTACACCGCTTCAAACAGTGAAAGATGGCATTGTCTCTGCCACTGGTTGCATTTCGTATTCCTGCACGGTTGGATGTACTTTTGTATTTTAGCTATTTTCTGACAATCGTGAACAGTTAATTATAAAGTAATATATTCTAATGGATTTGTTTTGTCTGTAGTTTTAAATTTTGACAGGATACAGAAACTAACTTGAAAATTATACCAGAACTATTTCTTATTACGGACATTCACACTAACAATAGTGGTTGTGCGGTTGTGTATTGGAGTGCAATTAGGCTCCCGACATGGGCAGTAAAGTGAATAAAATTTGAAAACAAATATTATATTAGCCAATATCATTTGGAATCATATAAGAAAAGGAAGATTTGTGTTTATTAAGTAGATATGTAAGATAGAATTTTATTTCATCGAATGATCACCGAAATGTCTTGATTCAGTTGTTTCTTTAAGCATTGAAGATTTTTCATAATACTATGGCTTATAGTGGTTCAATGTGCTCTGTATCTTTAGTTACATGTATATTGAGAATTTAGTTAAATATGATTTCTCATTAGCACATTTAGTTATAATATTTTGTACATATATGTACATATTTGTATATATGCAAGGTGTATCTAATGGTGTTGATTTGTTACTAGTGTATTATATTATGTGCATGTTCACCTGGGTAAATGTTTTTTTACTACAAACCTCAGGCAGACATAATAGTATAAGTGGAGCTGAAAAAAATATAAATTAACAAATTGAAGAAATAAAATCTTTTATATGCACACATTTGTGATTTGATAGTATGTATGTATGTTCCATTAACCCATTCAACCCCAAGTAACTGACATGGTCTGGTGCATGATATTTTTAGACCAATAAATTAATAAGAAAATTACATTTGGACCAGTTCATTTATCAAAATGGGTAATTTTATCTAAAAATAGTAATAATTATTACTGGCAAAAAAGTGCAGATCCTGATGAGACGGCTCGTTACGAGCCGGCTCATCTGGATCTACACTTTTCATAAGCCTATTTAGAGGCCTGTGGGGTTGAAAGGGTTAATGTCAAACCCCCTGCGAGGACATAGGCATGTTTTCCTGCTTAGCTGACATACGTGGTTAACTAAGCGTGAGGGGCTTGCTCAATGACACCACATATGTGGCCTGACTGATTATCTAACCTGGGAATGTTCGATTCCAAATCAGACGTTCTACCACTGGGCCATGGATGCCACACAATCCAATAGTATACCATTATGGCGCTGAAAAACAATGAAAAATAATAAAAGTATTTTTTTAAGACATAAAGCTTATAATGTTTTTTTTTAATCGTCTATTTGTTTTGTTTTATTTACTTTTTTCAGCCCAATTAAATATTTCTATTTTACTTTTTACTGACCAACTATACTATCAAAACACATATGTGTTCTCTAAAAGATGTTTTGTTTTTATTTATGCTGCCCAAATTAAACTATCAAAGCACTGTTATGTCTGCCTGTGGTACAAACTACATACTGTATGTGCAATATAAAGAAGAGATTATTCTTGTGTAGGTTTACATGCTTCATACTTTCTCTACAGTAGCAATCTATGTATACATCAAGCTTAAAGTCATATTCCAGTTGAAACAGACACAATTGCAGTGTAACAGTATATCAGTGAAATTATTAATGAAACTTGCTAACAGTGATGTACGCATATTCATTTCATTGATGTTATGATTTGTCACAGAGAAGCTACAACGAGCCACTCGTTCATTCACTGAAGTTGATTATTCACTGAAACAAACAAAATATCCTCTTAGTATTTTCCAGGTTTGATTACTACTAAACGTGTGTAATACTGATTTTATAGCGAATACAGTTGTATGTATAGAAACATTTTGGGAAAATTGTGACAATCAGTTTGAACCAGAGTATGGCTTTAAACCCAACTCAGATTAAATTTATTTCAATTTCATAAAACAAACTATTTCATTAGATCAAATAAAAAACTATACATTTGTCCCATCCACTGCAGTTTGAAATATTGTCAGCTTTGAACGTTTTTGGAATCAAGCTGTCAGTGATGTCATCTGTGATGTAATGTAGACGCAACATTCTAGTTCCATTTATCGCATGGTACCATCATTTTCCAACATAAATACCACTTAAAAATAAAAAGAAAATTTGTTTATTTAAATGATTGATCAAATTATATTATACTCGTGAACATAGAAAGCTATTTTAGTAATGCTTTCAATGTTTATCTGATGATATATAATTCGATCATAAAAACCAACAAATATTCTCCATCTCTTCTTATATTCTTCATCTGACACACATTACCGGAAATGGGAGACTTGTCATCCACAGTAAAAATATGATTATGTTTGTACATTTTATATATTATATTAATGGTGTTGTTTGAATGCTCATTATCAATTACCTGTTATGATAGATATGTCATGGAATATGCACACAAACAAGAAAACATAAATAAAATGCTAAACCAAACATTTCTTTTTCATTATATTTGTAGAGAATTTTCCCCGACCCCTAAAATACGATAACAGTTTTATAATATCAACATTACTATTATTATCCCTCTGAAAGGGGACAATTGTTCATCCATCCAGAGCAGTATCTTGGATATTGTTTGATGGAGTGTAATTATATTTGGTACAAATCTATATGCCCATACTGGCGTTCATCCGACCAAATACCAACAAACCACAACAACAGAACCAACAACAGCAACAGAAAACAACAGCAACAGGACACAGCAACAGAACCAACAACAACAACAGAACACAGCAACAATCCACAACAACAGAACCAACAACAGCAACAGAAAACAACAGCAACAGGAGACAGCAACAATCCACAACAACAGATTCAACAACAGCAACAGAAAACAACAACAGGACACAGCAACAAACCAAAACAACAGAACCAACAACAGCAACAGGACACAGAAACAATCCACAACAACAGAACCAGCAACATGACACAGCAACAAACCACAACAACAAAACCAACAACAACAACAGGACAGGACACAGCAACAATCCACAACAGAACCAACAACAACAACAGGACACAGCAACAATCCACAACAAAAGATTCAACAAGAGCAACAGAAAACAACAGCAGGACACAGCAACAATCCACAACAACAGAACCAATAACAACAGCAGGACACAGCAACAATCTACAACAACAGAACCAACAACAGCAACAAACCACAACAACAGAACCAGCAACAGGACACAGCAACAATCCACAACAACGGAACCAACAACAACAGGACACAGCAACAATCCACAACAACAGCAACAGAAAACAACAGCAGGACACAGCAACAATCCACAACAACAGAAACAACAACAACAGGACACAGCAACAATCCACAACAACAGAACCAACAACAGCAACAGAACCCAACTGCAGCAACAGAACCCAACTGCAGCAACAGAACCCAACTGCAGCAACAGTACCCAACTGCAGCAATAGAACCCAACTGCAGCAACAGTACCCAACTGCAGCAACAATACCCAACTGCAGCAACAGAACCCAACTGCAGCAACAGTACCCAACTGCAGCAACAGTACCCAACTGCAGCAACAGAACCCAACTGCAGCAACAGTACCCAACTGCAGCAACAGAACCCAACAACAGCAACAGAACCCAACTGCAGCAACATAACCCAACTGCAGCAACAGTGCCCAACTGCAGCAACAGAACCCAACTGCAGCAACAGTACCCAACTGCAGCAACAGAACCCAACTGCAGCAACAGTACCCAACTGCAGCAACAGTACCCAACTGCAGCAACAGAACCCAACAACAGCAACAGAACCCAACTGCAGCAACAAAACCCAACTGCAGCAACAGAATCCAACTGCAGCAACAGAACCCAGCAACAGAACCCAACTGCAGCAACAGAACCAAACAACAGCAACAAAACCCAACTGCAGCAACATAACCCAACTGCAGCAACAGAACCCAGCAACAGAACCCAACTGCAGCAACAGAACCAAACAACAGCAACAAAACCAACAGCAGCAACAGTACCCAACTGCAGCCACAAAACCCAACTGCAGCAACAGAACCAACTGCAGCAACAGAACCAAACTGCAGCAACAGATCCCAGCAACAGAACCCAACTGCAGCAACAGAACCCAACTGCAGCAACAGAAAACAACAACAGCAACAGAACCCAACTGCAGCAACAGTACCCAACTGCAGCAACATAACCCAACTGCAGCAACAGAACCCAACTGCAGCAACAGAACCCAACAACACAACCCAACTGCAGCAACAGTACCCAACTGCAGTAACATAACCCAACTGCAGCAACAGTACCCAACTGCAGCAACAACCCAACTGCAGCAACATAACTCAACTACAGCAACAGTACCCAACTGCAGCAACATAACCCAACTGCAGCAACACAACCCAACTGCAGCAACACAACCCAACAACAGCAACACAACCCAACTGCAGCAACAGTACCCAACTGCAGTAACATAACCCAACTGCAGCAACAGTACCCAACTGCAGCAACATTACCCAACTGCAGCAATAGAACTGCAGCAAAAGTATCCAACTGCAGCAACAGTACCCAATTGCAGCAACATAATCCAACAACAGCAATAGTACCCAACTGCAGCAACAGTACCCAACTGCAGCAACAGAACCCAACAACAGCAATAGAACCCAACAACAGCAACAGAACCCAACTGCAGCAGCATAACCCAACTGCAGCAACAGAACCCAGCAACAGAACCCAACTGCAGCAACAGAACCCAACGAGATCAATAGTACCCAACTGCAGCAACAGTACCCAACTGCAGCAACAGTACCCAACTGCAGCAACAGAACCCAACAGCAGCAACAGAATCCAACTGCAGCAACAGAACCCAACTGCAACAAGAGAATCCAACAACAGCAACAGAACCCAACTGCAGCAACAGTGCCCAACTGCAGCAACAGAACCCAACAACAGCAACATAATCCAACTGCAGCAACAGAACCCAATTGCAGCAACAGAACCCAACTGCAGCAACAAAACCCAACTGCAGCAACATAACCCAACTGCTGCAACAGAACCCAGCAACAGAACCCAACTGCAGCAACATAACCCAGCAACAGAAACCAACTGCAGCAACAGAATCCAACTGCAGCAACAGAACCCAACTGCAGCAACATAACCCAACAACAGCAACAGTACCCAACTGCAGCAACAGTACCCAATTGCAGCAACAGAACCCAACTGCAGCAACATTACCCAACAACAGCAACAGTACCCAACTGCAGCAACAGTACCAAACAACAGCAACAGTACCCAACTGCAGCAACTACCCAACAACAGCAACAGTACCCAACAACAGCAACAGTACCCAACTGCAGCAACGGAACCCAACTGCAGCAACAGAACCCAACAACAGCAACAGAACCCAACAACATCAATAGTACCCAACTGCAGCAACAGTACCCAACTGCAGCAACAATACCCAACTGCAACAACAGAACCCAACAACAGCAACAGAACCAACTGCAGCACAACCCAACTGCAGCAACAGAATACAACTGCAGCAACAGAACCCAACTGCAACAACAGAATCCAACAACAGCAACAGAACCCAACTGCAGCAACATTACCCAACTGCAACAACAGAACCCAACAACAGCAACAGAATCCAACTGCAGCAACAGATCCCAACTGCAGCAACAGAACCCAGCAACAGCAACAGAATCCAACTGCAGCAACAGAACCCAACTGCAACAACAGAATCCAACAACAGCAACAGTACCCAACTGCAGCAACAGAACCCAACAACAGCAACAGAATCCAACTGCAGCAACAGAACCCAACTGCAACAACAGAATCCAACAACAGCAACAGTACCCAACTGCAGCAACAGAACCCAACAACAGCAACATATTCCAACTGCAGCAACAGAACCCAACTGCAACAACAGAATCCAACAACAGCAACAGTATCCAACTGCAGCAACAGAACCCAACAACAGCAACATAATCCAACTGCAGCAACATAACCCAACAGCAGCAACAGTACCCAACTGCAGCAACAGTAACCAACAACAGCAACAGTACCCAACAACAGCAACAGAATCCAACTGAAGCAACAGAACCCAACTGCAGCAACAGTACCCAGCAACAGAACCCAACTGCAGCAACAGAACCAAACAACAGCAACAGAACCCAACTGCAGCAACAGTACCCAACTGCAGCAACAACACCCAACTGCAGCAACAGAACCAAACTGCAGCAACAGAACCAAACTGCAGCAACAGATCCCAGCAACAGAACCCAACTGCAGCAACAGAACCCAACTGCAGCAACAGAAAACAACAACAGCAACAGAACCCAACTGCAGCAACAGAACCCAACTGCAGCAACAGAACCCAACTGCAGCAACAGAACCCAACTGCAGCAACAGAACCCAACAACACAACCCAACTGCAGCAACAGTACCCAACTGCAGTAACATAACCCAACTGCAGCAACAGTACCCAACGCAATAAACTGCAGCAACAGTACCAACTGCAGCAACAGTACCCAACTGCAGCAACATAACCCAACAACAGCAACAGTACCCAACTGCAGCAACAGAACCCAACTGCAGCAACAGTACCCAACTGCAGCAACAGTACCCAACTGCAGCAACAGAACCCAGCAACAAACCCAACTGCAGCAAAAACCCAACTGCAGCAACAGAACCCAACTGCAGCAACAGAACCCAGCAACAGAACCCAACTGCAGCAACAGAACCCAACAGCAACAAAACCCAACTGCAGCAACAAACCCAACTGCAGCAACAGACCACAATAGACCCAACTGCAGCAACAGTACCCAACTGCAGCAACAGTACCCAACTGCAGCAACAGAACCCAACTGCAGCAACAGTACCCAACTGCAGCAACAGTACCCAACTGCAGCAACAGAACCCAACAACAGCAACAGAACCCAACTGCAGCAACAAAACCCAACTGCAGCAACAGAATCCAACTGCAGCAACAGAACCCAGCAACAGAACCCAACTGCAGCAACAGAACCAAACAACAGCAACAAAACCCAACTGCAGCAACAGAACCAAACAACAGCAACAGAACCCAACTGCAGCAACAGTACCCAACTGCAGCCACAAAACCCAACTGCAGCAACAGAACCAAACTGCAGCAACAGAACCAAACTGCAGCAACAGATCCCAGCAACAGAACCCAACTACAGCAACAGAACCCAACTGCAGCAACAGAAAACAACAACAGCAACAGAACCCAACTGCAGCAACAGAACCCAACTGCAGCAACAGAACCCAACTGCAGCAACAGAACCCAACAACACAACCCAACTGCAGCAACAGTACCCAACTGCAGTAACATAACCCAACTGCAGCAACAGTACCCAACTGCAGCAACAGAACCCAACTGCAGCAACAGAATCCAACTGCAGCAACAAAACCCAACTACAGCAACAGTACCCAACTGCAGCAACATAACCCAACTGCAGCAACACAACCCAACTGCAGCAACACAACCCAACAACAGCAACACAACCCAACTGCAGCAACAGTACCCAACTGCAGTAACATAACCCAACAGCAGCAACATTACCCAACTGCAGCAATAGAACTGCAGCAACAGTATCCAACTGCAGCAACAGTACCCAACTGCAGCAACATAATCCAACAACAGCAATAGTAACCAACTGCAGCAACAGAACCCAGCAACAGAACCCAACTGCAGCAACAGAACCAAACAACAGCAACAAAACCCAACTGCAGCAACATAACCCAACTGCAGCAACAGAACCCAGCAATAGAACCCAACTGCAGCAACAGTACCCAACTGCAGCAACAGTACCCAACTGCAGCAACAGAACCCAACTGCAGCAACAGTACCCAACTGCAGCAACAGTACCCAACTGCAGCAACAGAACCCAACAACAGCAACAGAACCCAACTGCAGCAACAAAACCCAACTGCAGCAACAGAATCCAACTGCAGCAACAGAACCCAACTGCAGCAACAGAACCAAACAACAGCAACAAAACCCAACTGCAGCAACAGAACCAAACAACAGCAACAGAACCCAACTGCAGCAACAGTACCCAACTGCAGCCACAAAACCCAACTGCAGCAACAGAACCAAACTGCAGCAACAGAACCAAACTGCAGCAACAGATCCCAGCAACAGAACCCAACTGCAGCAACAGAACCCAACTGCAGCAACAGAAAACAACAACAGCAACAGAACCCAACTGCAGCAACAGAACCCAACTGCAGCAACAGTACCCAACTGCAGCATCAGAACCCAACTACAGCAACAGTACCCAACTGCAGCAACATAACCCAACTGCAGCAACAGAACCCAACTGCAGCAACACAACCCAACAACACAACCCAACTGCAGCAACAGTACCCAACTGCAGTAACATAACCCAACTGCAGCAACCGTACCCAACTGCAGCAACACAACCCAACTGCAGCAACAGAACCCAACTGCAGCAACAGAACCCAACTACAGCAACAGTACCCAACTGCAGCAACATAACCCAACTGCAGCAACACAACCCAACTGCAGCAACACAACCCAACAACAGCAACACAACCCAACTGCAGCAACAGTACCCAACTGCAGTAACATAACCCAACTGCAGCAACAGTACCCAACTGCAGCAACATTACCCAACTGCAGCAATAGAACTGCAGCAACAGTATCCAAATGCAGCAACATAATCCAACAACAGCAATAGTACCCAACTGCAGCAACAGTACCCAACTGCAGCAACAGAACCCAACAACAGCAATAGAACCCAACAACAGCAACAGAACCCAACTGCAGCAGCATATCCCAACTGCAGCAACAGAACACAGCAACAGAACCCAACTGCAGCAACAGAACCCAACGAGATCAATAGTACACAACTGCAGCAACAGTACACAACTGCAGCAACAGTACCCAACTGCAGCAACAGAACCCAACAACAGCAACAGAATCCAACTGCAGCAACAGATCCCAACTGCAGCAACAGAACCCAGCAACAGCAACATAATCCAACTGCAGCAACAGAACCCAACAACAGCAACAGAATCCAACTGCAGCAACAGAACCCAACTGCAACAACAGAATCCAACAACAGCAACAGTACCCAACTGCAGCAACAGAACCCAACAACAGCAACATATTCCAACTGCAGCAACAGAACCCAACTGCAACAACAGAATCCAGCAACAGTATCCAACTGCAGCAACAGAACCCAACAACAGCAACATAATCCAACTGCAGCAACATAACCCAACAGCAGCAACAGTACCCAACTGCAGCAACAGTAACCAACAACAGCAACAGTACCCAACAACAGCAACATAATCCAACTGAAGCAACAGAACCCAACTGCAGCAACAGTACCCAGCAACAGAACCCAACTGCAGCAACAGAACCAAACAACAGCAACAGAACCCAACTGCAGCAACAGTACCCAACTGCAGCAACAACACCCAACTGCAGCAACAGAACCAAACTGCAGCAACAGAACCAAACTGCAGCAACAGATCCCAGCAACAGAACCCAACTGCAGCAACAGAACCCAACTGCAGCAACAGAAAACAACAACAGCAACAGAACCCAACTGCAGCAACAGAACCCAACTGCAGCAACAGAACCCAACTGCAGCAACAGAACCCAACTGCAGCAACAGAACCCAACAACACAACCCAACTGCAGCAACAGTACCCAACTGCAGTAACATAACCCAACTGCAGCAACAGTACCCAACTGCAGCAACAGAACCCAACTGCAGCAACAGAACCCAACAACAGCAACAGAACCCAACTGCAGCAACAGTACCCAACTGCAGCAACATAACCCAACTGCAGCAACAGACCCAACTGCAGCAACAACCCAACACAACAGACCAACTGCAGCAACAGTACCCAACTGCAGCAACATAACCAACAACAGCAAAGTACCCAACTGCAGCAACAGAACCCAACTGCAGCAACAGTACCCAACTGCAGCAACAGTACCCAACTGCAGCAACAGAACCCAACAACAGCAACATAACCCAACTGCAGCAACAAACCAACTGCAGCAACAGAACCCAACTGCAGCAACAGAACCCAGCAATAGAACCCAACTGCAGCAACAGTACCCAACTGCAGCAACAGTACCCAACTGCAGCAACAGAACCCAACTGCAGCAACAGTACCCAACTGCAGCAACAGTACCCAACTGCAGCAACAGAACCCAACAACAGCAACAGAACCCAACTGCAGCAACAAAACCCAACTGCAGCAACAGAATCCAACTGCAGCAACAGAACCCAGCAACAGAACCCAACTGCAGCAACAGAACCAAACAACAGCAACAAAACCCAACTGCAGCAACAGAACCAAACAACAGCAACAGAACCCAACTGAACAGTACCCAACTGCAGCCACAAAACCCAACTGCAGCAACAGAACCAAACTGCAGCAACAGATCCCAGCAACAGAACCCAACTACAGCAACAGAACCCAACTGCAGCAACAGAAAACAACAACAGCAACAGAACCCAACTGCAGCAACAGAACCCAACTGCAGCAACAGAACCCAACTGCAGCAACAGAACCCAACAACACAACCCAACTGCAGCAACAGTACCCAACTGCAGTAACATAACCCAACTGCAGCAACAGTACCCAACTGCAGCAACAGAACCCAACTGCAGCAACAGAATCCAACTGCAGCAACAAAACCCAACTACAGCAACAGTACCCAACTGCAGCAACATAACCCAACTGCAGCAACACAACCCAAATGCAGCAACACAACCCAACAACAGCAACACAACCCAACTGCAGCAACAGTACCCAACTGCAGTAACATAACCCAACTGCAGCAAAACCCAACTGCAGCAACATTACCCAACTGCAGCAATAGAACTGCAGCAACAGTATCCAACTGCAGCAACAGTACCCAACTGCAGCAACATAATCCAACAACAGCAATAGTACCCAACTGCAGCAACAGAACCCAGCAACAGAACCCAACTGCAGCAACAGAACCAAACAACAGCAACAAAACCCAACTGCAGCAACATAACCCAACTGCAGCAACAGAACCCAGCAATAGAACCCAACTGCAGCAACAGTACCCAACTGCAGCAACAGTACCCAACTGCAGCAACAGAACCCAACTGCAGCAACAGTACCCAACTGCAGCAACAGTACCCAACTGCAGCAACAGAACCCAACAACAGCAACAGAACCCAACTGCAGCAAAAAACCCAACTGCAGCAACAGAACCCAACAGCAACAGAACCAACTGCAGCAACAGAACCAAACAACAGCAACAGAACCCAACTGCAGCAACAGTACCCAACTGCAGCCACAAAACCCAACTGCAGCAACAGAACCAAACTGCAGCAACAGAACCAAACTGCAGCAACAGATCCCAGCAACAGAACCCAACTGCAGCAACAGAACCCAACTGCAGCAACAGTACCCAACTGCAGCATCAGAACCCAACTACAGCAACAGTACCCAACTGCAGCAACATAACCCAACTGCAGCAACAGAACCCAACTGCAGCAACAGAACCCAACAACACAACCCAACTGCAGCAACAGTACCCAACTGCAGTAACATAACCCAACTGCAGCAACCGTACCCAACTGCAGCAACAGAACCCAACTGCAGCAACAGAACCCAACTGCAGCAACAGAACCCAACTACAGCAACAGTACCCAACTGCAGCAACATAACCCAACTGCAGCAACACAACCCAACTGCAGCAACACAACCCAACAACAGCAACACAACCCAACTGCAGCAACAGTACCCAACTGCAGTAACATAACCCAACTGCAGCAACAGTACCCAACTGCAGCAACATTACCCAACTGCAGCAATAGAACTGCAGCAACAGTATCCAAACACAACCCAACTGCAGCAACATAATCCAACAACAGCAATAGTACCCAACTGCAGCAACAGTACCCAACTGCAGCAACAGAACCCAACAACAGCAATAGAACCCAACAACAGCAACAGAACCCAACTGCAGCAGCATATCCCAACTGCAGCAACAGAACACAGCAACAGAACCCAACTGCAGCAACAGAACCCAACGAGATCAATAGTACCCAACTGCAGCAACAGTACCCAACTGCAGCAACAGTACCCAACTGCAGCAACAGAACACAACAGCAGCAACAGAATCCAACTGCAGCAACAGAACCCAACTGCAACAAGAGAATCCAACAACAGCAACAGAACCCAACTGCAGCAACAGTGCCCAACTGCAGCAACAGAACCCAACAACAGCAACATAATCCAACTGCAGCAACAGAACCCAATTGCAGCAACAGAACCCAACTGCAGCAACAAAACCCAACTGCAGCAACATAACCCAACTGCTGCAACAGAAACCAGCAACAGAACCCAGCAACAGAACCCAACTGCAGCAACAGAACCCAGCAACAGAAACCAACTGCAGCAACAGAAACCAACTGCAGCAACAGAACCCAACTGCAGCAACAGAACCCAACTGCAGCAACATAACCCAACAACAGCAACAGTACCCAACTGCAGCAACAGTACCCAATTGCAGCAACAGAACCCAACTTCAGCAACATTACCCAACAACAGCAACAGTACCCAACTGCAGCAACAGTACCAAACAACAGCAACAGTACCCAACTGCAGCAACTACCCAACAACAGCAACAGTACCCAACTGCAGCAACATAACCCAACTGCAGCAACATAACCCAACTGCAGCAACAGTACACAACTGCAGCAACAGTACCCAACTGCAGCAACAGAACCCAACAACAGCAACAGAACCCAACTGCAGCAACAGAACCCAACTGCAGCAACAGAAAACAACAACAGCAACAGAACCAACTGCAGCAACAGAACCCAACTGCAGCAACAGAACCCAACTGCAGCAACAGAACCCAACTGCAGCAACAGAACCCAACAACACAACCCAACTGCAGCAACAGTACCCAACTGCAGTAACATAACCCAACTGCAGCAACAGTACCCAACTGCAGCAACAGAACCCAACTGCAGCAACAGAACCCAACTGCAGCAACAGAACCCAACTACAGCAACAGTACCCAACTGCAGCAACAGAACCCAACTGCAGCAACACAACCCAAATGCAGCAACACAACCCAACAACAGCAACACAACCCAACTGCAGCAACAGTACCCAACTGCAGTAACATAACCCAACTGATGCAAAAGTACCTAACTGCAGCAACATTACCCAACTGCAGCAATAGAACTGCAGCAACAGTATCCAACTGCAGCAACAGTACCCAGCAATAGAACCCAACTGCAGCAACAGTACCCAACTGCAGCAACAGTACCCAACTGCAGCAACAGAACGCAACTGCAGCAACAGTACCCAACTGCAGCAACAGTACCCAACTGCAGAAACAGAACCCAACAACAGCAACAGAACCCAACTGCAGCAACAAAACCCAACTGCAGCAACAGAATCCAACTGCAGCAACAGAACCCAGCAACAGAACCCAACTGCAGCAACAGAACCAAACAACAGCAACACAACCCAACTGCAGCAACAGAACCAAACAACAGCAACAGAACCCAACTGAACAGTACCCAACTGCAGCCACAAAACCCAACTGCAGCAACAGAACCAAACTGCAGCAACAGAACCAAACTGCAGCAACAGATCCCAGCAACAGAACCCAACTACAGCAACAGAACCCAACTGCAGCAACAGAAAACAACAACAGCAACAGAACCCAACTGCAGCAACAGAACCCAACTGCAGCAACAGAACCCAACTGCAGCAACAGAACCCAACAACACAACCCAACTGCAGCAACAGTACCCAACTGCAGTAACATAACCCAACTGCAGCAACAGTACCCAACTGCAGCAACAGAACCCAACTGCAGCAACAGAATCCAACTGCAGCAACAAAACCCAACTACAGCAACAGTACCCAACTGCAGCAACATAACCCAACTGCAGCAACACAACCCAAATGCAGCAACACAACCCAACAACAGCAACACAACCCAACTGCAGCAACAGTACCCAACTTCAGTAACATAACCCAACAGCAGCAACATTACCCAACTGCAGCAATAGAACTGCAGCAACAGTATCCAACTGCAGCAACAGTACCCAACTGCAGCAACATAATCCAACAACAGCAATAGTAACCAACTGCAGCAACAGAACCCAGCAACAGAACCCAACTGCAGCAACAGAACCAAACAACAGCAACAAAACCCAACTGCAGCAACATAACCCAACTGCAGCAACAGAACCCAGCAATAGAACCCAACTGCAGCAACAGTACCCAACTGCAGCAACAGTACCCAACTGCAGCAACAGAACCCAACTGCAGCAACAGTACCCAACTGCAGCAACAGTACCCAACTGCAGCAACAGAACCCAACAACAGCAACAGAACCCAACTGCAGCAACAAAACCCAACTGCAGCAACAGAATCCAACTGAGCAACAAACCCAGCAACAGAACCCAACTGCAGCAACAGAACCAAACAACAGCAACAAAACCCAACTGCAGCAACAGAACCAAACAACAGCAACAGAACCCAACTGCAGCAACAGTACCCAACTGCAGCCACAAAACCCAACTGCAGCAACAGAACCAAACTGCAGCAACAGAACCAAACTGCAGCAACAGATCCCAGCAACAGAACCCAACTGCAGCAACAGAACCCAACTGCAGCAACAGAAAACAACAACAGCAACAGAACCCAACTGCAGCAACAGAACCCAACTGCAGCAACAGTACCCAACTGCAGCATCAGAACCCAACTACAGCAACAGTACCCAACTGCAGCAACATAACCCAACTGCAGCAACAGAACCCAACTGCAGCAACATAACCCAACAACACAACCCAACTGCAGCAACAGTACCCAACTGCAGTAACATAACCCAACTGCAGCAACCGTACCCAACTGCAGCAACACAACCCAACTGCAGCAACAGAACCCAACTGCAGCAACAGAACCCAACTACAGCAACAGTACCCAACTGCAGCAACATAACCCAACTGCAGCAACACAACCCAACTGCAGCAACACAACCCAACAACAGCAACACAACCCAACTGCAGCAACAGTACCCAACTGCAGTAACATAACCCAACTGCAGCAACAGTACCCAACTGCAGCAACATTACCCAACTGCAGCAATAGAACTGCAGCAACAGTATCCAAATGCAGCAACATAATCCAACAACAGCAATAGTACCCAACTGCAGCAACAGTACCCAACTGCAGCAACAGAACCCAACAACAGCAATAGAACCCAACAACAGCAACAGAACCCAACTGCAGCAGCATACCCAACTGCAGCAACAGAACACAGCAACAGAACCAACTGCAGCAACAGAACCCAACGAGATCAATATCCCAACTGCAGCAACAGAACACAGCAACAGTACCCAACTGCAGCAACAGAACCCAACAACAGCAACAGAATCCAACTGCAGCAACAGATCCCAACTGCAGCAACAGAACCCAGCAACAGCAACATAATCCAACTGCAGCAACAGAACCCAACAACAGCAACAGAATCCAACTGCAGCAACAGAACCCAACTGCAACAACAGAATCCAACAACAGCAACAGTACCCAACTGCAGCAACAGAACCCAACAACAGCAACATATTCCAACTGCAGCAACAGAACCCAACTGCAACAACAGAATCCAGCAACAGTATCCAACTGCAGCAACAGAACCCAACAACAGCAACATAATCCAACTGCAGCAACATAACCCAACAGCAGCAACAGTACCCAACTGCAGCAACAGTAACCAACAACAGCAACAGTACCCAACAACAGCAACAGAATCCAACTGAAGCAACAGAACCCAACTGCAGCAACAGTACCCAGCAACAGAACCCAACTGCAGCAACAGAACCAAACAACAGCAACAGAACCCAACTGCAGCAACAGTACCCAACTGCAGCAACAACACCCAACTGCAGCAACAGAACCAAACTGCAGCAACAGAACCAAACTGCAGCAACAGATCCCAGCAACAGAACCCAACTGCAGCAACAGAACCCAACTGCAGCAACAGAAAACAACAACAGCAACAGAACCCAACTGCAGCAACAGAACCCAACTGCAGCAACAGAACCCAACTGCAGCAACAGAACCCAACTGCAGCAACAGAACCCAACAACACAACCCAACTGCAGCAACAGTACCCAACTGCAGTAACATAACCCAACTGCAGCAACAGTACCCAACTGCAGCAACAGAACCCAACTGCAGCAACAGAACCCAACTGCAGCAACAGAACCCAACTACAGCAACAGTACCCAACTGCAGCAACAGAACCCAACTGCAGCAACACAACCCAAATGCAGCAACACAACCCAACAACAGCAACACAACCCAACTGCAGCAACAGTACCCAACTGCAGTAACATAACCCAACTGCAGCAAAAGTACCCAACTGCAGCAACATTACCCAACTGCAGCAATAGAACTGCAGCAACAGTATCCAACTGCAGCAACAGTACCCAACTGCAGCAACATAATCCAACAACAGCAATAGTACCCAACTGCAGCAACAGAACCCAACTGCAGCAACAGTACCCAACTGCAGCAACAGTACCCAACTGCAGCAACAGAACCCAACAACAGCAACATAACCCAACTGCAGCAACAAAACCCAACTGCAGCAACATAACCCAACTGCAGCAACAGAACCCAGCAATAGAACCCAACTGCAGCAACAGTACCCAACTGCAGCAACAGTACCCAACTGCAGCAACAGAACCCAACTGCAGCAACAGACCCAACTGCAGCAACAGTACCCAACTGCAGCAACAGAACCCAACAACAGCAACAGAACCCAACTGCAGCAACAAAACCCAACTGCAGCAACAGAATCCAACTGCAGCAACAGAACCCAACCAGCAACAGAACCCAACTGCAGCAACAGAACCCAACTGCAGCAACAAAACCCAACTGCAGCAACAGAACCAAACAACAGCAACAGAACCCAACTGCAGCAACAGTACCCAACTGCAGCCACAAACCCCAACTGCAGCAACAGAACCAAACTGCAGCAACAGAACCAAACGCAGCAACAGATCCCAGCAACAGAACCCAACTGCAGCAACAGAACCCAACTGCAGCAACAGAAAACAACAACAGCAACAGAACCCAACTGCAGCAACAGAACCCAACTGCAGCAACAGAACCCAACTGCAGCAACAGAACCCAACAACACAACCCAACTGCAGCAACAGTACCCAACTGCAGTAACATAACCCAACTGCAGCAACAGTACCCAACTGCAGCAACAGAACCCAACTGCAGCAACAGAACCCAACTGCAGCAACAGAACCCAACTACAGCAACAGTACCCAACTGCAGCAACATAACCCAACTGCAGCAACACAACCCAACTGCAGCAACACAACCCAACAACAGCAACACAACCCAACTGCAGCAACAGTACCCAACTGCAGTAACATAACCAACTGCAGCAACAGTACCCAACTGCAGCAACATTACCAACTGCAGCAAAGAACTGCAGCAACAGTATCCAACTGCAGCAACAGTACCCAACTGCAGCAACAGAACCCAACAACAGCAATGTACCCAACTGCAGCAACAGAACCCAGCAACAGAACCCAACTGCAGCAACAGAACCAAACAACAGCAACAAACCCAACCAGCAACATAACCCAACTGCAGCAACAGAACCCAGCAATAGAACCCAACTGCAGCAACAGTACCCAACTGCAGCAACAGTACCCAACTGCAGCAACAGAACCCAACTGCAGCAACAGTACCCAACTGCAGCAACAGTACCCAACTGCAGCAACAGAACCCAACAACAGCAACAGAACCCAACTGCAGCAACAAAACCCAACTGCAGCAACAGAATCCAACTGCAGCAACAGAACCCAGCAACAGAACCCAACTGCAGCAACAGAACCAAACAACAGCAACAGAACCCAACTGCAGCAACAGTACCCAACTGCAGCAACAAAACCCAACTGCAGCAACAGAACCAAACTGCAGCAACAGAACCAAACTGCAACAACAGATCCCAGCAACAGAACCCAACTGCAGCAACAGAACCCAACTGCAGCAACAGTACCCAACTGCAGCATCAGAACCCAACAACAGCAACAGAACCCAACTGCAGCAACAGAACCCAACTGCAGCAACAGAACCCAACTGCAGCAACAGAACCCAACAACACAACCCAACTGCAGCAACAGTACCCAACTGCAGTAACATAACCCAACTGCAGCAACAGTACCCAACTGCAGCAACAGAACCCAACTGCAGCAACAGAACCCAACTGCAGCAACAGAACCCAACTACAGCAACAGTACCCAACTGCAGCAACATAACCCAACTGCAGCAACACACCCAACTGCAGCAACACAACCCAACAACAGCAACACAAAACTGCAGCAACAGTACCCAACTGCAGCAACATACCCAACTGCAGCAACATTACCCAACTGCAGCAATAGAACTGCAGCAACATATCCAAATGCAGCAACATACCCAACACAGCAATAGTACCCAACTGCAGCAACAGTACCAACTGCAGCAACAGAAACCCAACAACAGCAATAGAACCCAACAACAGCAACAAAACCCAACTGCAGCAGCATATCCCAACTGCAGCAACAGAACACAGCAACAGAACCCAACTGCAGCAACAGAACCCAACGAGATCAATAGTACCCAACTGCAGCAACAGTACCCAACTGCAGCAACAGTACCCAACTGCAGCAACAGAACCCAACAGCAGCAACAGTACCCAACTGCAGCAACAGTACCCAACTGCAGCAACAGAACCCAACAACAGCAACATAACCCAACTGCAGCAACAAAACCCAACTGCAGCAACAGAATCCAACTGCAGCAACAGAACCCAGCAACAGAACCCAACTGCAGCAACAGAACCAAACAACAGCAACAAAACCCAACTGCAGCAACATAACCCAACTGCAGCAACAGAACCCAGCAATAGAACCCAACTGCAGCAACAGTACCCAACTGCAGCAACAGTACCCAACTGCAGCAACAGAACCCAACTGCAGCAACAGTACCCAACTGCAGCAACAGTACCCAACTGCAGCAACAGAACCCAACAACAGCAACAGAACCCAACTGCAGCAACAAAACCCAACTGCAGCAACAGAATCAACTGCAGCAACAGAACCCAGCAACAGACCCAACTGCAGCAACAGAACCAACAAACAGCAACAAAACCAAACTGCAGCAACAGAACCAACAACAGCAACAGAACCCAACTGCAACAGTACCCAACTGCAGCCAACAAAACCCAACTGCAGCAACAGAACCAAATGCAAAAAAAAGCCCCAACAGAACCAAACTGCAGCAACAGATCCCAGCAACAGAACCCAACTACAGCAACAGAACCCAACTGCAGCAACAGAAAACAACAACAGCAACAGAACCCAACTGCAGCAACAGAACCCAACTGCAGCAACAGAACCCAACAACAGCAATAGAACCCAACAACAGCAACAGAACCCAACTGCAGCAGCATATCCCAACTGCAGCAACAGAACACAGCAACAGAACCCAACTGCAGCAACAGAACCCAACGAGATCAATAGTACCCAACTGCAGCAACAGTACCCAACTGCAGCAACAGTACCCAACTGCAGCAACAGAACCCAACAGCAGCAACAGTACCCAACTGCAGCAACAGTACCCAACTGCAGCAACAGAACCCAACAACAGCAACATAACCCAACTGCAGCAAC
>JABXNX010000020.1:1399232-1435360 GCA_014843695.1 Archivesica marissinica | reverse complement strand
CAGAACCCAACTGCAGCAACAGAACCCAACTGCAGCAACAGAACCCAACTGCAGCAACAGAACCCAACTGCAGCAACAGAACCCAACTGCAGCAACAGAACCCAGCAACAGAACCCAACTGCAGCAACAGAACCCAACTGCAGCAACAGAACCCAACAACACAACCCAACTGCAGCAACAGTACCCAACTGCAGCAACAGAACCCAACTGCAGCAACAGTACCCAACTGCAGCAACAGAACCCAACTGCAGCAACAGAACCCAACTGCAACAACAGAATCCAACAACAGCAACAGAACCCAACTGCAGCAACAGTGCCCAACTGCAGCAACAGAACCCAACAACAGCAACATAATCCAACTGCAGCAACAGAACCCAATTGCAGCAACAGAACCCAACTGCAGCAACAGAACCCAACTGCAGCAACAGAACCCAACTGCTGCAACAGAACCCAGCAACAGAACCCAGCAACAGAACCCAACTGCAGCAACAGAACCCAGCAACAGAAACCAACTGCAGCAACAGAACCCAACTGCAGCAACAGAACCCAACTGCAGCAACAGAACCCAACTGCAGCAACATAACCCAACAACAGCAACAGTACCCAACTGCAGCAACAGAACCCAACTGCAGCAACAGAACCCAACTGCAGCAACAGAACCCAACTGCAGCAACAGAACAAAACCGCAGCAACAGAACCCAGCAACAGAACCCAACTGCAGCAACAGAACACAGCAGCAACAGAACCCAACTGCAGCAACAGAACCCAACTGCAGCAACAGAACCCAACTGCAGCAACAGAACCCAACTGCAGCAACAGAACCCAACTGCAGCAACAGAACCCAACTGCAGCAACAGAACCCAACTGCAGCAACAGAACCAAACAACAGCAACAGAACCCAACTGCAGCAACAGTACCCAACTGCAGCAACAAACCCAACTGCAGCAACAGAACCAACTGCAGCAACAGAACCTGGCACAACTGCAGCAACAGAACCCAACTGCAGCAACAGAACCCAACTGCAGCAACAGAACAACAACAGCAACAGAACCCAACTGCAGCAACAGAACCCAACTGCAGCAACAGAACCCAACTGCAGCAACAGAACCCAACAACACAACCCAACTGCAGCAACAGTACCCAACTGCAGTAACATAACCCAACTGCAGCAACAGTACCCAACTGCAGCAACAGAACCCAACTGCAGCAACAGAACCCAACTGCAGCAACAGAACCCAACTACAGCAACAGTACCCAACTGCAGCAACATAACCCAACTGCAGCAACACAACCCAACTGCAGCAACACAACCCAACAACAGCAACACAACCCAACTGCAGCAACAGTACCCAACTGCAGTAACATAACCCAACTGCAGCAAAAGTACCCAACTGCAGCAACATTACCCAACTGCAGCAATAGAACTGCAGCAACAGTATCCAACTGCAGCAACAGTACCCAACTGCAGCAACATAATCCAACAACAGCAATAGTACCCAACTGCAGCAACAGAACCCAACTGCAGCAACAGTACCCAACTGCAGCAACAGTACCCAACTGCAGCAACAGAACCCAACAACAGCAACAGAACCCAACTGCAGCAACAAAACCCAACTGCAGCAACAGAACCTAGCAACAGAACCCAACTGCAGCAACAGAACCAAACAACAGCAACAAAACCCAACTGCAGCAACATAACCCAACTGCAGCAACAGAACCCAGCAATAGAACCCAACTGCAGCAACAGTACCCAACTGCAGCAACAGTACCCAACTGCAGCAACAGAACCCAACTGCAGCAACAGTACCCAACTGCAGCAACAGTACCCAACTGCAGCAACAGAACCCAACAACAGCAACAGAACCCAACTGCAGCAACAAAACCCAACTGCAGCAACAGAATCCAACTGGAGCAACATAACCCAGCAACAGAACCCAACTGCAGCAACAGAACCAAACAACAGCAACAAAACCCAACTGCAGCAACAGAACCAAACAACAGCAACAGAACCCAACTGCAGCAACAGTACCCAACTGCAGCCACAAAACCCAACTGCAGCAACAGAACCAAACTGCAGCAACAGAACCAAACTGCAGCAACAGATCCCAGCAACAGAACCCAACTGCAGCAACAGAACCCAACTGCAGCAACAGAAAACAACAACAGCAACAGAACCCAACTGCAGCAACAGAACCCAACTGCAGCAACAGTACCCAACTGCAGCATCAGAACCCAACTACAGCAACAGTACCCAACTGCAGCAACATAACCCAACTGCAGCAACAGAACCCAACTGCAGCAACATAACCCAACAACACAACCCAACTGCAGCAACAGTACCCAACTGCAGTAACATAACCCAACTGCAGCAACAGTACCCAACTGCAGCAACAGAACCCAACTGCAGCAACAGAACCCAACTGCAGCAACAGAACCCAACTACAGCAACAGTACCCAACTGCAGCAACATAACCCAACTGCAGCAACACAACCCAACTGCAGCAACACAACCCAACAACAGCAACACAACCCAACTGCAGCAACAGTACCCAACTGCAGTAACATAACCCAACTGCAGCAACAGTACCCAACTGCAGCAATAGAACTGCAGCAACAGTATCCAAATGCAGCAACATAATCCAACAACAGCAATAGTACCCAACTGCAGCAACAGTACCCAACTGCAGCAACAGAACCCAACAACAGCAATAGAACCCAACAACAGCAACAGAACCCAACTGCAGCAGCATATCCCAACTGCAGCAACAGAACCCAGCAACAGAACCCAACTGCAGCAACAGAACCCAACGAGATCAATAGTACCCAACTGCAGCAACAGTACCCAACTGCAGCAACAGTACCCAACTGCAGCAACAGAACACAACAGCAGCAACAGAATCCAACTGCAGCAACAGAACCCAACTGCAACAAGAGAATCCAACAACAGCAACAGAACCCAACTGCAGCAACAGTGCACAACTGCAGCAACAGAACCCAACAACAGCAACATAATCCAACTGCAGCAACAGAACCCAATTGCAGCAACAGAACCCAACTGCAGCAACAAAACCCAACTGCAGCAACATAACCCAACTGCTGCAACAGAACCGAGCAACAGAACCCAGCAGCAGAACCCAACTGCAGCAACAGAACCCAGCAACAGAAACCAACTGCAGCAACAGAACCCAACTGCAGCAACAGAACCCAACTGCAGCAACAGAACCCAACTGCAGCAACATAACCCAACAACAGCAACAGTACCCAACTGCAGCAACAGTACCCAATTGCAGCAACAGAACCCAACTTCAGCAACATTACCCAACAACAGCAACAGTACCCAACTGCAGCAACAGTACCAAACAACAGCAACAGTACCCAACTGCAGCAACTACCCAACAACAGCAACAGTACCCAACTGCAGCAACAGAACCCAACTGCAGCAACAGAACCCAACTGCAGCAACAGTACCCAACTGCAGCAACAGTACCCAATTGCAGCAACAGCAACATAACCCAACTGCAGCAACAGAACCCAACTGCAGCAACAGTACCCAACAACAGCAACAGTAACCAACTGCAGCAACAGAACCCAACTGCAGCAACAGAACCCATCAACAGCAACAGAACCCAACAACATCAATAGTACCCAACTGCAGCAACAGTACCCAACTGCAGCAACAATATCCAACAACAGCAACAGAATCCAACTGCAGCAACATAACCCAACTGCAGCAACAGTACCCAACTGCAGCAACAGTACCCAACAACAGCAACAGTACCCAACAACAGCAACAGTACCCAACTGCAGCAACGGAACCCAACTGCAGCAACAGAACCCAACAACAGCAACAGAACCCAACATCATCAATAGTACCCAACTGCAGCAACAGTACGCAACTGCAGCAACAATACCCAACTGCAGCAACAGAATACAACTGCAGCAACAGAACCCAACTGCAACAACAGAATCCAACAACAGCAACAGAACCCAACTGCAGCAACATTACCCAACTGCAACAACAGAACCCAACAACAGCAACAGAATCCAACTGCAGCAACAGATCCCAACTGCAGCAACATAACCCATCAACAGCAACAAAATCCAACTGCAGCAACAGAACCCATCTGCAACAACAGAATCCAACAACAGCAACAGTACCCAACTGCAGCAACAGAACCCAACAACAGCAACAGATTCCAACTGCAGCAACAGAAACCAACTGCAACAACAGAATCCAACAACAACAACAGTATCCAACTGCAGCAACAGAACCCAACAACAGCAACATAATCCAACTGCAGCAACATAACCCAACAGCAGCAACAGTTCCCAACTGCAGCAACAGTACTCAACAACAGCAACAGTACCCAACAACAGCAACAGAATCCCACTGAAGCAACAGAACCCAACTGCAGCAACAGTCCCCAGCAACAGAACCCAACTGCAGCAACAGAACCAAACAACAGCAACATAACCCAACTGCAGCAACAGTACCCAACTGCAGCAACAACACCCAACTGCAGCAACAGAACCAAACTGCAGCAACAGAACAAACTGCAGCAACAGATCCCAGCAACAGAACCCAACTGCAGCAACAGAACCCAACCGCAGCAACAGAAAACAACAGCAACAGAACCCAACTGCAGCAACAGAACCCAACTGCAGCAACAGAACCCAACTGCAGCAACACAACCCAACAACAAACCCAACAGCAGCAACAGTACCCAACTGCAGTAACATAACCCAACTGCAGCAACAGTACCCAACTGCAGCAACAGAACCCAACTGCAGCAACAGAACCCAACTGCAGCAACAGAACCCAACTACAGCAACAGTACCCAACTGCAGCAACATAACCCAACTGCAGCAACACAAAACAACTGCAGCAACACAACACAACAACAGCAACACAACCCAACTGCAGCAACAGTACCCAACTGCAGTAACATAACCCAACTGCAGCAACAGTACCCAACTGCAGCAACATTACCCAACAGCAGCAATAGAACTGCAGCAACAGTATCCAAATGCAGCAACAGTACCCAACTGCAGCAACATAATCCAACAACAGTAATAGTACCCAACTGCAGCAACAATACCCAACTGCAGCAACAGAACCCAACAACAGCAATAGAACCCAACAACAGCAACAGAACACAACTGCAGCAACATAATCCAACTGCAGCAACAGAACCCAGCAACAGAACCCAACTGCAGCAACAGAACCCAACACGATCAATAGTACCCAACTGCAGCAACAGTACCCAACTGCAGCAACAGTACCCAACTGCAGCAACAGAACCCAACAGCAGCAACAGAATCCAACTGCAGCAACAGAACCCAACTGCAACAACAGAATCCAACAACAGCAACAGAACCCAACTGCAGCAACAGAACCCAACAGCAGCAACAGTACCCAACTGCAGCAACAGTACCCAACTGCAGCAACAGTACCCAACTGCAGCAACAGAACCCAACAGCAGCAACAGAATCCAACTGCAGCAACAGAACCCAACTGCAGCAACAGAATCCAACAACAGCAACAGAACCCAACTGCAGCAACAGAACCCAACTGCAGCAACAGAACCCAACAACAGCAACAGAACCCAACTGCAGCAACATAACCCAACTGCAGCAACAGAACCCAGCAACAGAACCCAACTGCAGCAACAGAACCCAACACGATCAATAGTACCCAACTGCAGCAACAGTACCCAACTGCAGCAACAGTACCCAACTGCAGCAACAGAACCCAACAGCAGCAACAGAATCCAACTGCAGCAACAGAACCCAACTGCAACAACAGAATCCAACAACAGCAACAGAACCCAACTGCAGCAACAGTGCCCAACTGCAGCAACAGAACCCAACAACTGCAACATAATCCAACTGCAGCAACATAACCCAACTGCTGCAACAGAACCCAGCAACAGAACCCAACTGCAGCAACAGAACTCAGCAACAGAAACCAACTGCAGCAACAGAACCCAACTGCAACAACAGAATCCAACAACAGCAACAGTACCCAACTGCAGCAACAGAACCCAACAGCAGCAACAGAATCCAACTGCAGCAACAGAACCCAACTGCAACAACAGAATCCAACAACAGCAACAGAACCCAACTGCAGCAACAGTGCCCAACTGCAGCAACAGAACCCAACAACAGCAACATAATCCAACTGCAGCAACATAACCCAACTGCTGCAACAGAACCCAGCAACAGAACCCAACTGCAGCAACAGAACTCAGCAACAGAAACCAACTGCAGCAACAGAACCCAACTGCAACAAGAGAATCCAACAACAGCAACAGTACCCAACTGCAGCAACAGAACCCAACAACAGCAACATATTCCAACTGCAGCAACAGTACCCAACTGCAGCAACAGAACCCAACAACAGCAACATAATCCAACTGCAGCAACATAACCCAACAGCAGCAACAGTACCTAACTGCAGCAACAGTACCAAACAACAGCAACAGTACCCAACAACAGCAACAGAATCCAACTGAAGCAACAGAACCCAACTGCAGCAACAATACCCAACTGCAGCAACAGAACCCCACTGCAGCAACGGAACCCAACAACAGCAACAGTACCCAACTGCAGCAACAGTACCCAACAACAGCAACAGTACGCAACAACAGCAACAGAATCCAACTGCAGCAACAGAACCCAACAACAGCAACAGAATCCAACTGCAGCAACAGAACCCAACTGCAGCAACAGAACCCAACAACAGCAACAGAATCCAACTGCAGCAACAGAACCCAACTGCAACAACAGAATCCAACAACAGCAACAGTACCCAACTGCAGCAACAGAACCCAACAACAGCAACATAATCCAACTGCAGCAACAGAACCCAACTGCAACAACAGAATCCAACAACAGCAACAGTACCCAACTGCAGCAACAGAACCCAACAACAGCAACATATTCCAACTGCAGCAACAGAACCCAACTGCAACAACAGAATCCAACAACAGCAACAGTATCCAACTGCAGCAACAGAACCCAACAACAGCAACATAATCCAACTGCAGCAACATAACCCAACAGCAGCAACAGTACTCAACTGCAGCAACAGTACCCAACAACAGCAACAGTACCCAACAACAGCAACAGAATCCAACTGAAGCAACAGAACCCAACTGCAGCAACAGTACCCAGCAACAGAACCCAACTGCAGCAACAGAACCAAACAACAGCAACAGAACCCAACTGCAGAAACAGTACCCAACTGCAGCAACAACACCAAACTGCAGCAACAGAACCAAACTGCAGCAACAGATCCCAGCAACAGAACCCAACTGCAGCAACAGAACCCAACTGCAGCAACAGAACCCAACAACACAACCCAACTGCAGCAACAGTACCCAACTGCAGTAACATAACCCAACTGCAGCAACAGTACCCAACTGCAGCAACAGAACCCAACTGCAGCAACAGAACCCAACTGCAGCAACAGAACCCAACTACAGCAACAGTACCCAACTGCAGCAACATAACCCAACTGCAGCAACACAACGCAACTGCAGCAACCCAACCCAACAACAGCAACACAACCCAACTGCAGCAACAGTACCCAACTGCAGTAACATAACCCAACTGCAGCAACAGTACCCAACTGCAGCAACATTACCCAACTGCAGCAATAGAACTGCAGCAACAGTATCCAACTGCAGCAACAGTACCCAACTGCAGCAACATAATCCAACAACAGCAATAGTATCCAACTGCAGCAACAGTACCCAACTGCAGCAACAGAACCCAACAACAGCAATAGAACCCAACAACAGCAACAGAACCCAACTGCAGCAGCATAACCAAACTGCAAAAACAGAACCCAGCAACAGAACCCAACTGCAGCAACATAACCCAACGAGATCAATAGTACCCAACTGCAGCAACAGTACCCAACTGCAGCAACAGTACCCAACTGCAGCAACAGAACCCAACAGCAGCAACAGAATCCAACTGCAGCAACAGAACCCAACTGCAACAAGAGAATCCAACAACAGCAACAGAACCCAACTGCAGCAACAGTGCCCAACTGCAGCAACAGAACCCAACAACAGCAACATAATCCAACTGCAGCAACAGAACCCAATTGCAGCAACAGAACCCAACTGCAGCAACAAAACCCAACTGCAGCAACATAACCCAACTGCTGCAACAGAACCCAGCAACAGAACCCAGCAACAGAACCCAACTGCAGCAACAGAACCCATCAACAGAAACCAACTGCAGCAACAGAACCCAACTGCAGCAACAGAACCCAACTGCAGCAACAGAACCCAACTGCAGCAACATAACCCAACAACAGCAACAGTACCCAACTGCAGCAACAGTACCCAATTGCAGCAACAGAACCAAACTGCAGCAACATTACCCAACAACAGCATCAGTACCCAACTGCAGCAACAGTACCAAACAATAGCAACAGTACCCAACTGCAGCAACTACCCAACAACAGCAACAGTACCCAACTGCAGCAACAGAACCCAACTGCAGCAACAGAACCCAACTGCAGCAACAGTACCCAACTGCAGCAACAGTACCCAATTGCAGCAACAGAACCCAACACCAGCAACATAACCCAACTGCAGCAACAGAACCCAACTGCAGCAACAGTACCCAACAACAGCAACAGTAACAAACTGCAGCAACAGAACCCAACTGCAGCAACAGAACCCATCAACAGAAACAGAACCCAACAACATCAATAGTACCCAACTGCAGCAACAGTACCCAACTGCAGCAACAATACCCAACAACAGCAACAGAATCCAACTGCAGCAACATAACCCAACTGCAGCAACAGTACCCAACTGCAGCAACAGTACCAACAACAGCAACATTACCCAACAACAGCAACAGTACCCAACTGCAGCAACGGATCCCAACTGCAGCAACATAACCCAACAACAGCAACAGAACCCAACAACATCAATAGTACCCAATTGCAGCAACAGAACCCAACACCAGCAACATAACCCAACTGCAGCAACAGAACCCAACTGCAGCAACAGTACCCAACAACAGCAACAGTAACAAACTGCAGCAACAGAACCCAACTGCAGCAACAGAACCCATCAACAGAAACAGAACCCAACAACATCAATAGTACCCAACTGCAGCAACAGTACCCAACTGCAGCAACAATACCCAACAACAGCAACAGAATCCAACTGCAGCAACATAACCCAACTGCAGCAACAGTACCCAACTGCAGCAACAGTACCAACAACAGCAACATTACCCAACAACAGCAACAGTACCCAACTGCAGCAACGGATCCCAACTGCAGCAACAGAACCCAACAACAGCAACAGAACCCAACAACATCAATAGTACCCAACTGCAGCAACAGTACCCAACTGCAGCAACAATACCCAACTGCAGCAACAGAATACAACTGCAGCAACAGAACCCAACTGCAACAAGAGAATCCAACAACAGCAACAGAACCCAACTGCAGCAACAGTGCCCAACTGCAGCAACAGAACCCAACAACAGCAACATAATCCAACTGCAGCAACAGAACCCAATTGCAGCAACAGAACCCAACTGCAGCAACAAAACCCAACTGCAGCAACATAACCCAACTGCTGCAACAGAACCCAGCAACAGAACCCAACTGCAGCAACAGAACCCAGCAACAGAAACCAACTGCAGCAACAGAACCCAACTGCAGCAACAGAACCCAACTGCAGCAACAGAACCCAACTGCAGCAACATAACCCAACAACAGCAACAGTACCCAACTGCAGCAACAGTACCCAACTGCAGCAACAGTACCCAATTGCAGCAACAGAACCCAACTGCAGCAACAGTACCCAACAACAGCAACAGTACCCAACTGCAGCAACATTACCAAACAACAGCAACAGTACCCAACTGCAGCAACTACCCAACAACAGCAACAATACCCAATTGCAGCAACAGAACCTAACAACAGCAACATAACCCAACTGCAGCAACAGAACCCAACAACAGTACCAAAAACAGCAACAGTACCCAACTGCAGAAACATAACCCAACTGCAGCAACAGTACCCAACTGCAGCAACAATACCCAACAACAGCAACAGAATCCAACTGCAGCAACAGAACCCAACTGCAACAACAGAATCCAACAACAGCAACAGTACCCAACTGCAGCAACAGAACCCAACAACAGCAACATATTCCAACTGCAGCAACAGAACCCAACTGCAACAACAGAATCCAACAACAGCAACAGTACCTAACTGCAGCAAAAGTACCCAACAACAGCAACAGAATCCAACTACAGCAACAGAACCCAACTGCAGCAACAGTACCCAGCAACAGAACCCAACTGCAGCAACAGAACCAAACAACAGCAACAGAACCCAACTGCAGCAACAGTACCCAACTGCAGCAACAACACCCAACTGCAGCAACAGAACCAAACTGCAGCAACAGAACCAAACTGCAGCAACAGATCCCAGCAACAGAACCCAACTGCAGCAACAGAACCCAACTGCAGCAACAGAACCCAACAACAGTACCCAACTGCAGCAACAGTACCCAACTGCAGCAACAGAACCAAACTGCAGCAACAGATCCCAGCAACAGAACCCAACTGCAGCAACAGAACCCAACTGCAGCAACAGAACCCAACAACAGTACCCAACTGCAGCAACAGTACCCAACTGCAGTAACATAACCCAACTGCAGCAACAGTACCCAACTGCAGCAACAGAACCCAACTGCAGCAACAGAACCCAACTGCAGCAACAGAACCCAACTACAGCAACAGTACCCAACTGCAGCAACATAACCCAACTGCAGCAACACAACCCAACTGCAGCAACAATACCCAACTGCAGTAACATAACCCAACTGCAGCAACAGTACCCAACTGCAGCAACATTACCCAACTGCAGCAATAGAACTGCAGCAACAGAACTGCAGCAACAGTACCCAACTGCAGCAACATAATCCAACAACAGCAATAGTACCCAACTGCAGCAACAGTACCCAACTGCAGCAACAGAACCCAACAACAGCAATAGAACCCAACAACAGCAACAGAACCCAACTGCAGCAGCATAACCCAACTGCAGCAACAGAACCCAGCAACAGAACCCAACTGCAGCAACAGAACCCAACGAGATCAATAGTACCCAACTGCAGCAACAGTACCCAACTGCAGCAACAGTACCCAACTGCAGCAACAGAACCCAACAGCAGCAACAGAATCCAACTGCAGCAACAGAACCCAACTGCAACAAGAGAATCCAACAACAGCAACAGAACCCAACTGCAGCAACAGTGCCCAACTGCAGCAACAGAACCCAACAACAGCAACATAATCCAACTGCAGCAACAGAACCCAATTGCAGCAACAGAACCCAACTGCAGCAACAAAACCCAACTGCAGCAACATAACCCAACTGCTGCAACAGAACCCAGCAACAGAACCCAGCAACAGAACCCAACTGCAGCAACAGAACCCAGCAACAGAAACCAACTGCAGCAACAGAACCCAACTGCAGCAACAGAACCCAACTGCAGCAACAGAACCCAACTGCAGCAACATAACCCAACAACAGCAACAGTACCCAACTGCAGCAACAGTACCCAACTGCAGCAACAGTACCCAATTGCAGCAACAGAACCCAACTGCAGCAACAGTACCCAACAACAGCAACAGTACCCAACTGCAGCAACATTACCAAACAACAGCAACAGTACCCAACTGCAGCAACGTACCAACAACAGCAACAGTACCCAACTGCGAATACCCAACAACAGCAACAGTACCCAACTGCAGCAACAGAACCCAACTGCAGCAACAGAACCCAACTGCAGCAACAGTACCCAACTGCAGCAACAGAACCCAACTGCAGCAACAGTACCCAACTGCAGCAACAGTACCCAACTGCAGCAACAGAACCCAACAACAGCAACAGAACCCAACTGCAGCAACAGTACCCAACAACAGCAACAGTATCCAACTGCAGCAACAGAACCCAACTGCAGCAACAGAACCCAACAACAGCAACAGAACCCAACAACAGCAATAGTACCCAACTGCAGCAACAGTACCCAACTGCAGCAACAGTACCCAACTGCAGCAACAATACCCAACAACAGCAACAGTACCCAACTGCAGCAACAGAACCCAACTGCAGCAACAGAACCCAACAACGCAACAGACAACTACCCAACTGCAGCAACAGTACCCAACTGCAGCAACAGTACCCAACAACAGCAACAGAATCCAACTGCAGCAACAGAACCCAACTGCAACAACAGAATCCAACAACAGCAACAGTACCCAACTGCAGCAACAGTACCCAACAACAGCAACATAATCCAACTGAAGCAACAGAACCCAACTGCAGCAACAGTACCCAGCAACAGAACCCAACTGCAGCAACAGAACCAAACAACAGCAACAGAACCCAACTGCAGCAACAGTACCCAACTGCAGCAACAACACCCAACTGCAGCAACAGAACCAAACTGCAGCAACAGAACCAAACTGCAGCAACAGATCCCAGCAACAGAACCCAACTGCAGCAACAGAACCCAACTGCAGCAACAGAACCCAACAACAGTACCCAACTGCAGCAACAGTACCCAACTGCAGTAACATAACCCAACTGCAGCAACAGTACCCAACTGCAGCAACAGAACCCAACTGCAGCAACAGAACCCAACTGCAGCAACAGAACCCAACTACAGCAACAGTACCCAACTGCAGCAACATAACCCAACTGCAGCAACACAACCCAACTGCAGCAACACAACCCAACAACAGCAACACAACCCAACTGCAGCAACAGTACCCAACTGCAGTAACATAACCCAACTGCAGCAACAGTACCCAACTGCAGCAACATTACCCAACTGCAGCAATAGAACTGCAGCAACAGTATCCAACTGCAGCAACAGTACCCAACTGCAGCAACATAATCCAACAACAGCAATAGTACCCAACTGCAGCAACAGTACCCAACTGCAGCAACAGAACCCAACAACAGCAATAGAACCCAACAACAGCAACAGAACCCAACTGCAGCAGCATAACCCAACTGCAGCAACAGAACCCACAACAGAACCAACTGCAGCAACAGAACCCAACGATATCAATAGTACCCAACTGCAGCAACAGTACCCAACTGCAGCAACAGTACCCAACTGCAGCAACAGAACCCAACAGCAGCAACCGAATCCAACTGCAGCAACAGAACCCAATTGCAACAACAGAATCCAACAACAGCAACAGAACCCAACTGCAGAAAACAACCCAACTGCTGCAACAGAACCCAGCAACAGAACCCAGCAACAGAACCCAACTGCAGCAACAGAACCCAGCAACAGAAACCAACTGCAGCAACAGAACCCAACTGCAGCAACAGAACCCAACTGCAGCAACAGAACCCAACTGCAGCAACAGAACCCAACAACAGCAACAGTACCCAACTGCAGCAACAGTACCCAACTGCAGCAACAGTACCCAATTGCAGCAACAGAACCCAACTGCAGCAACAGTACCCAACAACAGCAACAGTACCCAACTGCAGCAACAGTACCAAACAACAGCAACAGTACCCAACTGCCGCAACTACCCAACAACAGCAACAGTACCCAACTGCAGCAACATAACCCAACAGCAGCAACAGGACCCAACTGCAGCAACAGTACCCAACTGCAGCAACAGAACCCAACTGCAGCAACAGAACCCAACTGCAGCAACAGTACCCAACTACAGCAACAGTACCCAATTGCAGCAACAGAACCCAACAACAGCAACATAACCCAACTGCAGCAACAGAACCCAACTGCAGCAACAGTACCCAACAACAGCACCCAACTGCAGCAACAGAACCCAACTGCAGCAACAGAACCCAACAACAGCAACAGAACCCAACAACATCAATAGTACCCAACTGCAGCAACAGTACCCAACTGCAGCAACAGTACCCAACTGCAGCAACAATACCCAACAACAGCAACAGTACCCAACTGCAACAACAGAACCCAACTGCAGCAACAGAACCCAACAACTGCAACAGAACCCAACAACATCAATAGTACCCAACTGCAGCAACAGTACCCAACTGCAGCAACAATACCCAACAACAGCAACAGAATCCAACTGCAGCAACAGAACCCAACTGCAACAACAGAATCCAACAACAGCAACAGTACCCAACTGCAGCAACAGAACCCAACAACAGCAACAGATTCCAACCGCAGCAACAGAACCCAACTGCAACAACAGAATCCAACAACAGCAACAGTACCCAACTGCGGCAACAGAACCCAACAACAGCAACATAATCCAACTGCAGCAACATAACCCAACAGCAGCAACAGTACCTAACTTCAGCAACAGTACCCAACAACAGCAACAGTACCCAACAACAGCAACAGAATCCAACTGAAGCAACAGAACCCAACTGCAGCAACAGTACCCAACTGCAGCAACAGAACCCCACTGCAGCAACAGAACCCAACAACAGCATCAGTACCCAACTGCAGCAACAGAACCCAACTGCAGCAACAGAACCCCACTGCAGCAACAGAACCCAACAACAGCAACAGTATCCAACTGCAGCAACAGAACCCAACTGCAGCAACAGTACCCAACTGCAGCAACAGAACCCAACGGAAACCTGAATATAAATACCAGACAGTACAAATTACTAATACTATGACCAGGCCACACTAATGTACTAACAGACTATACACTAACTGTGTGTTTTACCTTTATTTATCGTCACTAGCTGTTGCCCATATGAGCGACGCCTCCTAATTACTAATACTATGACCAGGCCACACTAATGTACTAACAGACTATACACTAACTGTGTGTTTTACCTTTATTTATCGTGGCTAGCTGTTGCCCATATGAGCGACGCCTCCTAATTACTAATACTATGACCAGGCCACACTAATGTACTAACAGACTATACACTAACTGTGTGTTTTACCTTTATTTATCGTGGCTAGCTGTTGCCCATATGAGCGACGCCTCCTAATTACTAATACTATGACCAGGCCACACTAATGTACTAACAGACTATACACTAACTGTGTGTTTTACCTTTATTTATCGTCGCTAGCTGTTGCCCATATGAGCGACGCCTCCTAATTACTAATACTATGACCAGGCCACACTAATGTACTAACAGAATATACACTAACTGTGTGTTTTACCTTTATTTATCATCGCTAGCTGTTGCCCATATGAGCGACGCCTCCTAATTACTAATACTATGACCAGGCCACACTAATGTACTAACAGACTATACACAATCTGTGTGTTTTACCTTTATGTATCGTCACTAGCTTTGCCCATATGAGCGACGCCTCCTGAATTTGAGATTTTTGGAGGATAATGCAATGATACAGACAGAACCATTGAGAGAAAAGTGTTATGACCTCCAACTGTAACCAGAACGTCGTAGGTATTATCTAGTAGTAGATCGTCGTAAGTATTATCTAGTAGTAGACCGTCGTAGGTATTATCTAGTAGTAGACCGTCGTAGGTATTATCTAGTAGTAGATCGTCGTAGGTATTATCTAGTAGTAAACCATCGTAGGTATTAACAAATACTAGATCGTCGTAGGTATTATCTAGTAGTAGATCGTCGTAGGTACTATCTAGTAGTAGATCGTCGTATGTATTAGCTAGTAGTAGACCGTCGTAGGTATTATCTAGTAGTAGACATTTGTAGGTATTAGCTAGTACTAGATCGTCGTAGGTACTAGCTAGTAGTAGATCGTCGTAGGTACTAGTTAGTAGTAGATCGTCGTACGTACTAGTTAGTAGTAGATAGTCGTAGGTACTAGCTCGTAGTAGATCGTTGTATGTACTAGCTAGTAGAAGACAGTCGTAGGTACTAGCTAGTAGTAGATCGTCGTATGTATTATCTAGTAGTAGATCGTCTTAGGTATTAACAAATACTAGATCGTTGTAGGTATTATCTAGTAGTAGATCGTCGTAGGTATTAGCTAGTAGTAGATCGTCGTAGGTATTAGCTAGTAGTAGATCGTCGTAGGTTCTAGCTAGTAGTAGATAGTCGTAGGTATTAGCTAGTAGTAGACCGTCGTAGGTACTAGCTAGTAGTAGACCGTCGTAGGTATTAGCTAGTAGTAGACCGTCGTAGGTACTAGTTAGTAGTAGATCGTCGTAGGTACTAGCTAGTAGTAGACCGTCGTAGGTATTAGCTAGTAGTAGACAGTCGTAGGTACTAGTTAGTAGTAGACCGTCGTAGGTATTAGCTAGTAGTAGACAGTCGTATGTACTAGTTAGTAGTAGATCGTCGTAGGTATTAGCTTGTAGTAAACATTCGTAGGTACTCGTTAGTAGTAGATCGTCGTAGGTACTAGTTAGTAGTAAACAGTCGTAGGTATTAGCTAGTAGTAAACAGTCGTAGGGATTAGTTAGTTGTAGATCGTCGTAGGTACTAGTTAGTAGTAGATCATCGTAGGTATTAGCTAGTAGTAGATCGTCGTAGGTACTAGCTAGTAGTAGATCGTCGTAGGTACTAGCTAGTAGTAGATCGTCGTAGGTATTAGTTAGTAGTAGATCGTCGTAGGTATTAGCTAGTAGTAGATCGTCGTAGGTTCTAGCTAGTAGTAGTTCGTCGTAGGTACTAGTTAGTAGTAGATCGTCGTAGGTACTAGTTAGTAGTAGATCGTTGTAGGTATTAGCTAGTAGTAGATCGTCGTAGGTTCTAGCTAGTAGTAGATCGTCGTAGGTACTAGTTAGTAGTAAACCGTCGTAGGTATTACCAAGTAGTAGATCGTCGTAGGTATTAGCTAGTAGTAGATCGTCGTAGGCACTAGTTAGTAGTAGCTCGTTGTAGGTATTACCAAGTAGTAGATCGTCGTAGGTAATACCAAGTAGTAGATCGTCGTAGGTACTAGTTAGTAGTAGATCGTCGTAGGTATTAGCTAGTAATAAACAGTCGTAGGTACAAGTTAGTAGTAAACAGTCGTAGGTACTAGCTAGTTAGTAGATCGTCGTAGGTACTAGCTAGTAGTAGATCGTCGTAGGTACTACCAAGTAGTAGATCGTCGTAGGTACTACCAAGTAGTAGACCGTCGTAGGTACTACCAAGTAGTAGATCGTCGTAGGTACTAGCTAGTAGTAGATCGTCGTAGGTATTAACAAGTAGTAGATCGTCGTAGGTACTACCAAGTAGTAGATCGTCGTAGGTACTAGCTAGTAGTAGATCGTCGTAGGTACTAGTTAGTATTAGATCGTCGTAGGTACTAGCTAGTAGTAGATCGTTGTAGGTACTAGCTAGTAGTAGATCGTCGTAGGTACTAGCTAGTAGTAGATCGTCGTAGGTACTAGCTAGTAGTAGATCGTTGTAGGTTCTAGCTAGTAGTTGGTCGTCGTAGGTATTAGCTAGTAGTAGATTGTCGTAGGTATTATCTAGTAGTAGACCGTCGTAGGTACTAGCTAGTAGTTGAACGTCGTAGGTATTAGCTAGTAGTAGACAGTCGTAGGTACTAGTTAGTAGTAAAGAGTCGTAGGTATTAGCTAGTAGTAGATCGTCGTAGGTTCTAGCTAGTAGTAAACAGTCGTAGGTACAAGTTAGTAGTAAACAGTCGTAGGTACTAGCTAGTTAGTAGATCGTCGTAGGTACTAGCTAGTAGTAGATCGTCGTAGGTACTACCAAGTAGTAGATCGTCGTAGGTACTACCAATTAGTAGACCGTCGTAGGTACTACCAAGTAGTAGATCGTCGTAGGTACTAGCTAGTAGTAGATCGTCGTAGGTATTAACAAGTAGTAGATCGTCGTAGGTACTACCAAGTAGTAGATCGTCGTAGGTACTAGCTAGTAGTAGATCGTCGTAGGTACTAGTTAGTATTAGATCGTCGTAGGTACTAGCTAGTAGTAGATCGTTGTAGGTACTACCTAGTAGTAGATCGTCGTAGGTACTAGCTAGTAGTAGATCGTCGTAGGTACTAGCTAGTAGTATATCGTTGTAGGTTCTAGCTAGTAGTTGGTCGTCGTAGGTATTAGCTAGTAGTAGATTGTCGTAGGTATTATCTAGTAGTAGACCGTCGTAGGTACTAGCTAGTAGTTGACCGTCGTAGGTATTAGCTAGTAGTAGACAGTCGTATGTACTAGTTAGTAGTAAAGAGTCGTAGGTATTAGCTAGTAGTAGATCGTCGTAGGTTCTAGCTAGTAGTAAACAGTCGTAGGTATTAGTTAGTAGTAGATCGTCGTAGGTACTAGTTAGTAGTAGATCATCGTTGGTATTAGCTAGTAGTAGATCGTCATAGGTACTAGCTAGTAGTAGATCGTCGTAGGTACTAGCTAGTTGTAGATCGTCGTAGGTATTAGCTAGTAGTAGATCGTCGTAGGTTCTAGCTAGTAGTAGTTCGTCGTAGGTACTAGTTAGTAGTTTGATCGTCGTAGGTACTAGTTAGTAGTAGATCGTCGTAGGTATTAGCTAGTAGTAGATCGTCGTAGGTTCTAGTTAGTAGTAAACCGTCGTAGGTATTACCAAGTAGTAGATCGTCGTAGGTATTAGCTAGTAGTAGATCGTCGTAGGTATTACCAAGTAGTAGATCGTCGTAGGTAATACCAAGTAGTAGATCGTCGTAGGTACTAGTTAGTAGTAAACAGTCGTAGGTATTAGCTAGTAGTAGATCGTCGTAGGTACTAGCTAGTAGTAAACAGTCGTAGGTATTAGTTAGTTGTAGATAGTCGTAGGTACTAGTTAGTAGTAGATCATCGTAGGTATTAGCTAGTAGTAGATCGTCGTAGGTACTAGCTAGTAGTAGATCGTCGTAGGTACTAGCTAGTAGTAGATCGTCGTAGGTATTAGTTAGTAGTAGATCGTCGTAGGTATTAGCTAGTAGTAGATCGTCGTAGGTTCTAGCTAGTAGTAGTTCGTCGTAGGTACTAGTTAGTAGTAGATCGTCGTAAGTACTAGTTAGTAGTAGATCGTCGTAGGTACTAGCTAGTAGTAGATCGTCGTAGGTATTAGTTAGTAGTAGATCGTCGTAGGTATTAGCTAGTAGTAGATCGTCGTAGGTTCTAGCTTGTAGTAGATCGTCGTAGGTACTAGTTAGTAGTAAACCGTCGTAGGTATTACCAAGTAGTAGATCGTCGTAGGTATTAGCTAGTAGTAGATCGTCGTAGGCACTAGTTAGTAGTAGCTCGTTGTAGGTATTACCAAGTAGTAGATCGTCGTAGGTATTACCAAGTAGTAGATCGTCGTAGGTAATACCAAGTAGTAGATCGTCGTAGGTATTAGCTAGTAATAAACAGTCGTAGGTACAAGTTAGTAGTAAACAGTCGTAGGTACTAGCTAGTTAGTAGATCGTCGTAGGTACTAGCTAGTAGTAGATCGTCGTAGGTACTACCAATTAGTAGATCGTCGTAGGTACTACCAAGTAGTAGACCGTCGTAGGTACTACCAGGTAGTAGATCGTCGTAGGTACTAGCTAGTAGCAGATCGTCGTAGGTATTAACAAGTAGTAGATCGTCGTAGGTACTACCAAGTAGTAGATCGTCGTAGGTACTAGCTAGTAGTAGATCGTCGTAGGTACTAGTTAGTATTAGATCTTCGTAGGTACTAGCTAGTAGTAGATCGTTGTAGGTACTAGCTAGTAGTAGATCGTCGTAGGTATTAGCTAGTAGTAGATCGTCGTAGGTACTAGCTAGTAGTAGATCGTTGTAGGTTCTAGCTAGTAGTTGGTCGTCGTAGGTATTAGCTAGTAGTAGATTGTCGTAGGTATTATCTAGTAGTAGACCGTCGTAGGTACTAGCTAGTAGTAGACCGTCGTACGTATTAGCTAGTAGTAGACAGTCGTAGGTACTAGTTAGTAGTAAAGAGTCGTAGGTATTAGCTAGTAGTAGATCGTCGTAGGTTCTAGCTAGTAGTAAACAGTCGTAGGTATTAGTTAGTAGTAGATCGTCGTAGGTACTAGTTAGTAGTAGATCATCGTTGGTATTAGCTAGTAGTAGATCGTCGTAGGTACTAGCTAGTAGTAGATCGTCGTAGGTACTAGCTAGTTGTAGATCGTCGTAGGTATTAGCTAGTAGTAGATCGTCGTAGGTTCTAGCTAGTAGTAGTTCGTCGTAGTTACTAGTTAGTAGTTTGATCGTCGTAGGTACTAGTTAGTAGTAGATCGTCGTAGGTATTAGCTAGTAGTAGATCGTCGTAGGCACTAGTTAGTAGTAGATCGTTGTAGGTATTACCAAGTAGTAGATCGTCGTAGGTATTATCTAGTAGTAGACCGTCGTAGGTATTATCTAGTAGTAGATCGTCGTAGGTATTATCTAGTAGTAGACCATCGTAGGTATTAACAAATACTAGATCGTCGTAGGTATTATCTAGTAGTAGATCGTCGTAGGTACTATCTAGTAGTAGATCGTCGTATGTATAGCTAGTAGTAGACCGTCGTAGGTATTATCTAGTAGTAGACATTTGTAGGTATTAGCTAGTACTAGATCGTCGTAGGTACTAGCTAGTAGTAGATCGTCGTAGGTACTAGTTAGTAGTAGATCGTCGTACGTACTAGTTAGTAGTAGATCGTCGTAGTACTAGTTAGTAGTAGATGTCGTAGGTACTAGCTCGTAGTAGATCGTTGTATGTACTAGCTAGTAGAAGACAGTCGTAGGTACTAGCTAGTAGTAGATCGTCGTATGTATTATCTAGTAGTAGATCGTCTTAGGTATTAACAAATACTAGATCGTTGTAGGTATTATCTAGTAGTAGATCGTCGTAGGTATTAGCTAGTAGTAGATCGTCGTAGGTATTAGCTAGTAGTAGATCGTCGTAGGTTCTAGCTAGTAGTAGATAGTCGTAGGTATTAGCTAGTAGTAGACCGTCGTAGGTACTAGCTAGTAGTAGACCGTCGTAGGTATTAGCTAGTAGTAGACCGTCGTAGGTACTAGTTAGTAGTAGATCGTCGTAGGTACTAGCTAGTAGTAGACCGTCGTAGGTATTAGCTAGTAGTAGACAGTCGTAGGTACTAGTTAGTAGTAGACCGTCGTAGGTATTAGCTAGTAGTAGACAGTCGTATGTACTAGTTAGTAGTAGATCGTCGTAGGTATTAGCTTGTAGTAAACATTCGTAGGTACTCGTTAGTAGTAGATCGTCGTAGGTACTAGTTAGTAGTAAACAGTCGTAGGTATTAGCTAGTAGTAGATCGTCGTAGGTACTAGCTAGTAGTAAACAGTCGTAGGGATTAGTTAGTTGTAGATCGTCGTAGGTACTAGTTAGTAGTAGATCATCGTAGGTATTAGCTAGTAGTAGATCGTCGTAGGTACTAGCTAGTAGTAGATCGTCGTAGGTACTAGCTAGTAGTAGATCGTCGTAGGTATTAGTTAGTAGTAGATCGTCGTAGGTATTAGCTAGTAGTAGATCGTCGTAGGTTCTAGCTAGTAGTAGTTCGTCGTAGGTACTAGTTAGTAGTAGATCGTCGTAGGTACTAGTTAGTAGTAGATCGTTGTAGGTATTAGCTAGTAGTAGATCGTCGTAGGTTCTAGCTAGTAGTAGATCGTCGTAGGTACTAGTTAGTAGTAAACCGTCGTAGGTATTACCAAGTAGTAGATCGTCGTAGGTATTAGCTAGTAGTAGATCGTCGTAGGCACTAGTTAGTAGTAGCTCGTTGTAGGTATTACCAAGTAGTAGATCGTCGTAGGTAATACCAAGTAGTAGATCGTCGTAGGTACTAGTTAGTAGTAGATCGTCGTAGGTATTAGCTAGTAATAAACAGTCGTAGGTACAAGTTAGTAGTAAACAGTCGTAGGTACTAGCTAGTTAGTAGATCGTCGTAGGTACTAGCTAGTAGTAGATCGTCGTAGGTACTACCAAGTAGTAGATCGTCGTAGGTACTACCAAGTAGTAGACCGTCGTAGGTACTACCAAGTAGTAGATCGTCGTAGGTACTAGCTAGTAGTAGATCGTCGTAGGTATTAACAAGTAGTAGATCGTCGTAGGTACTACCAAGTAGTAGATCGTCGTAGGTACTAGCTAGTAGTAGATCGTCGTAGGTACTAGTTAGTATTAGATCGTCGTAGGTACTAGCTAGTAGTAGATCGTTGTAGGTACTAGCTAGTAGTAGATCGTCGTAGGTACTAGCTAGTAGTAGATCGTCGTAGGTACTAGCTAGTAGTAGATCGTTGTAGGTTCTAGCTAGTAGTTGGTCGTCGTAGGTATTAGCTAGTAGTAGATTGTCGTAGGTATTATCTAGTAGTAGACCGTCGTAGGTACTAGCTAGTAGTTGACCGTCGTAGGTATTAGCTAGTAGTAGACAGTCGTAGGTACTAGTTAGTAGTAAAGAGTCGTAGGTATTAGCTAGTAGTAGATCGTCGTAGGTTCTAGCTAGTAGTAAACAGTCGTAGGTATTAGTTAGTAGTAAATAGTCGTAGGTACTAGCTAGTAGTAGATCGTCGTAGGTACTAGCTAGTAGTAGATCGTCGTAGGTACTAGCTAGTAGTAGATCGTCGTAGGTACTAGCTATTAGTAGACCGTCGTAGGTACTACCAAGTAGTAGATCGTCGTAGGTACTAGCTAGTAGTAGATCGTCGTAGGTATTAGCAAGTAGTAGATCGTCGTAGGTACTACCAAGTAGTAGATCGTCGTAGGTACTAGCTAGTAGTAGATCGTCGTAGGTACTAGTTAGTATTAGATCGTCGTAGGTACTAGCTAGTAGTAGATCGTTGTAGGTACTACCTAGTAGTAGATCGTCGTAGGTACTAGCTAGTAGTAGATCGTCGTAGGTACTAGCTAGTAGTATATCGTTGTAGGTTCTAGCTAGTAGTTGGTCGTCGTAGGTATTAGCTAGTAGTAGATTGTCGTAGGTATTATCTAGTAGTAGACCGTCGTAGGTACTAGCTAGTAGTTGACCGTCGTAGGTATTAGCTAGTAGTAGACAGTCGTATGTACTAGTTAGTAGTAAAGAGTCGTAGGTATTAGCTAGTAGTAGATCGTCGTAGGTTCTAGCTAGTAGTAAACAGTCGTAGGTATTAGTTAGTAGTAGATCGTCGTAGGTACTAGTTAGTAGTAGATCATCGTTGGTATTAGCTAGTAGTAGATCGTCATAGGTACTAGCTAGTAGTAGATCGTCGTAGGTACTAGCTAGTTGTAGATCGTCGTAGGTATTAGCTAGTAGTAGATCGTCGTAGGTTCTAGCTAGTAGTAGTTCGTCGTAGGTACTAGTTAGTAGTTTGATCGTCGTAGGTACTAGTTAGTAGTAGATCGTCGTAGGTATTAGCTAGTAGTAGATCGTCGTAGGTTCTAGTTAGTAGTAAACCGTCGTAGGTATTACCAAGTAGTAGATCGTCGTAGGTATTAGCTAGTAGTAGATCGTCGTAGGCACTAGTTAGTAGTAGATCGTTGTAGGTATTACCAAGTAGTAGATCGTCGTAGGTATTACCAAGTAGTAGATCGTCGTAGGTAATACCAAGTAGTAGATCGTCGTAGGTACTAGTTAGTAGTAAACAGTCGTAGGTATTAGCTAGTAGTAGATCGTCGTAGGTACTAGCTAGTAGTAAACAGTCGTAGGTATTAGTTAGTTGTAGATCGTCGTAGGTACTAGTTAGTAGTAGATCATCGTAGGTATTAGCTAGTAGTAGATCGTCGTAGGTACTAGCTAGTAGTAGATCGTCGTAGGTACTAGCTAGTAGTAGATCGTCGTAGGTATTAGTTAGTAGTAGATCGTCGTAGGTATTAGCTAGTAGTAGATCGTCGTAGGTTCTAGCTAGTAGTAGTTCGTCGTAGGTACTAGTTAGTAGTAGATCGTCGTAAGTACTAGTTAGTAGTAGATCGTCGTAGGTACTAGCTAGTAGTAGATCGTCGTAGGTATTAGTTAGTAGTAGATCGTCGTAGGTATTAGCTAGTAGTAGATCGTCGTAGGTTCTAGCTTGTAGTAGATCGTCGTAGGTACTAGTTAGTAGTAAACCGTCGTAGGTATTACCAAGTAGTAGATCGTCGTAGGTATTAGCTAGTAGTAGATCGTCGTAGGCACTAGTTAGTAGTAGCTCGTTGTAGGTATTACCAAGTAGTAGATCGTCGTAGGTATTACCAAGTAGTAGATCGTCGTAGGTATTACCAAGTAGTAGATCGTCGTAGGTAATACCAAGTAGTAGATCGTCGTAGGTACTAGTTAGTAGTAGATCGTCGTAGGTATTAGCTAGTAATAAACAGTCGTAGGTACAAGTTAGTAGTAAACAGTCGTAGGTACTAGCTAGTTAGTAGATCGTCGTAGGTACTAGCTAGTAGTAGATCGTCGTAGGTACTACCAATTAGTAGATCGTCGTAGGTACTACCAAGTAGTAGACCGTCGTAGGTACTACCAGGTAGTAGATCGTCGTAGGTACTAGCTAGTAGTAGATCGTCGTAGGTATTAACAAGTAGTAGATCGTCGTAGGTACTACCAAGTAGTAGATCGTCGTAGGTACTAGCTAGTAGTAGATCGTCGTAGGTACTAGTTAGTATTAGATCTTCGTAGGTACTAGCTAGTAGTAGATCGTTGTAGGTACTAGCTAGTAGTAGATCGTCGTAGGTATTAGCTAGTAGTAGATCGTCGTAGGTACTAGCTAGTAGTAGATCGTTGTAGGTTCTAGCTAGTAGTTGGTCGTCGTAGGTATTAGCTAGTAGTAGATTGTCGTAGGTATTATCTAGTAGTAGACCGTCGTAGGTACTAGCTAGTAGTAGACCGTCGTAGGTATTAGCTAGTAGTAGACAGTCGTAGGTACTAGTTAGTAGTAAAGAGTCGTAGGTATTAGCTAGTAGTAGATCGTCGTAGGTTCTAGCTAGTAGTAAACAGTCGTAGGTATTAGTTAGTAGTAGATCGTCGTGTACTAGTTAGTAGTAGATCATCGTGTATTAGCTAGTAGTAGATCGTCGTAGGTACTAGCTAGTAGTAGATCGTCGTAGGTACTAGCTAGTTGTAGATCGTCGTAGGTATTAGCTAGTAGTAGATCGTCGTAGGTTCTAGCTAGTAGTAGTTCGTCGTAGTTACTAGTTAGTAGTTTGATCGTCGTAGGTACTAGTTAGTAGTAGATCGTCGTAGGTATTAGCTAGTAGTAGATCGTCGTAGGTTCTAGTTAGTAGTAAACAGTCGTAGGTATTACCAAGTAGTAGATCGTCGTAGGTATTAGCTAGTAGTAGATCGTCGTAGGCACTAGTTAGTAGTAGATCGTTGTAGGTATTACCAAGTAGTAGATCGTCGTAGGTAATACCAAGTAGTAGATCGTCGTAGGTATTAGCTAGTAATAAACAGTCGTAGGTACTAGTTAGTAGTAAACCTTCGTAGGTACTAGATAGTGGTATATCGTCTTAGGTATTAGCTAGTAGTAGATCGTCGTAGGTATTATCTAGTAGTAGACAGTCGTAGGTAATAGCTAGTAGTAGATCTTCGTAGGTACTAGCTAGTAGTAGATCGTCGTAGGTACTAGCTAGAAGTAGATCGTCGTAGGTACTAGTTAATAGTAGATCGTCGTAGGTACTAGTTAATAGTAGATCGTCGTAGGTTCTAGCTAGTAGTAGATCGTCGTAGGTATTATCTAGTAGTAGATCTTCGTAGGTATTATCTAGTAATAGAACGTCGTAGGTACTAGCTAGTAGTAGATCGTCGTAGGTATTATCTAGTAGTAGACATTCGTAGGTATTAGCTAGTACTAGATCGTCGTAGGTACTAGCTAGTAGTAGATAGTCGTAGGTACTACCAAGTAGTAGATCGTCGTAGGTATTAGCTAGTAGTAAACAGTCGTAGGTACTCGTTAGTAGTAGATCGTCGTAAGTACTAGTTAGTATTAAACAGTCGTAGATATTAACTAGTAGTAGATCGTCGTAGATTCTAGCTAGTAGTAAACATTCGTAGGTATTAGTTAGTAGTAGATCGTCGTAGGTATTATCTAGTAGTAGATCGTCGTAGGTACTAGTTAATAGTAGATCATCGTAAGTACTAGTTAATAGTAGATCGTCGTAGGTACTAGCTAGTAGCAGATCGTCGTAGGTACTAGTTAATAGTAGATCGTCGTAGGTACTAGTTAATAGTAGATCGTCGTAGGTATTAGCTAGTAGTAGACCGCCGTAGGTACTAGCTAGTAGTAGATAGTCGTAGGTATTAGCAAGTAGTAGACCGTCGTAGGTACTAGCTAGTAGTAGACCGTCGTAGGTACTAGCTAGTAGTAGACCGTCGTAGGTATTAGCTAGTAGTAGACCGTCATAGGTACTAGTAGATCGTCGTAGGTACTAGCTAGTAGTATATCGTCGTAGGCACTAGTTAGTAGTAGATCTTCGTAGGTACTAGTTAGTAGTAGATCTTCGTAGGCACTAGTTAGTAGTAGATCTTCGTAGGTACTAGTTAGTAGTAGATCTTCGTAGGCACTAGTTAGTAGTAGATCTTCGTAGGTACTAGTTAGTAGTAGATCTTCGTAGGCACTAGTTAGTAGTAGATCTTCGTAGGTACTAGTTAGTAGTAGATCTTCGTAGGCACTAGTTAGTAGTAGATCTTCGTAGGTACTAGTTAGTAGTAGATCTTCGTAGGCACTAGTTAGTAGTAGATCTTCGTAGGTACTAGTTAGTAGTAGATCTTCGTAGGTACTAGTTAGTAGTAGATCGTCGTAGGTACTAGTTAGTAGTAGATCTTCGTAGGTACTAGTTAGTAGTAGATCGTCGTAGGTACTAGCTAGTAGTAGACCGTCGCAGGTACTAGCTAGTAGTAGATCGTCGTAGGTATTATCTAGTAGTAGATCGTCGTAGGTATTATCTAGTAGTAGAACGTCGTAGGTACTAGCTAGTAGTAGATCGTCGTAGGTATTATCTAGTAGTAGACATTCGTAGGTATTAGCTAGTACTAGATCGTCGTAGGTACTAGCTAGTAGTAGATCGTCGTAGGTACTAGTTAGTAGTAGATCGTCGTAAGTACTAGTTAGTAGTAGATAGTCGTAGGTACTAGCTCGTAGTAGATCGTTGTAGGTACTAGCTAGTAGTAGATCATTGTAGGTATTATCTAGTAGTAGATCGTCGTTGGTATTAGCTAGTAGTAAACATTCGTAGGTACTCGTTAGTAGTAGATCGTCGTAGGTACTAGTTAGTAGTAGATCGTCGTAGGTACAGCTAGTAGTAGATCGCTGTAGGTACTAGCTAGTAGTAGATCGTTGTAGGTATTAGCTAGTAGTAGATCGTCGTAGGTACTAGTTAATAGTAGATCGACGTAGGTACTAGTTAATAGTAGATCGTCGTAGGTACTAGTTAATAGTAGATCGTCGTAGGTATTAGCTAGTAGTAGACCGTCGTAGGTACTAGCTAGTAGTAGATAGTCGTAGGTACTACCAAGTAGTAGATCGTCGTAGGTATTAGCTAGTAGTAAACAGTCGTAGGTACTCGTTAGTAGTAGATCGTCGTAGGTACTAGTTAGTAGTAGATCGTCGTAGGTACTAGCTAGTAGTAGATCGCTGTAGGTACTAGCTAGTAGTAGATCGATGTAGTATTAGCTAGTAGTAGATCGTCGTAGGTACTAGTTAATAGTAGATCGTTTTAGGTTCTAGTTAATAGTAGATCGTCGTAGGTATTAGCTAGTAGTAGACCGTCGTAGGTACTAGCTAGTAGTAGATAGTCCTAGGTACTACCAAGTAGTAGATCGTCGTAGGTATTAGCTAGTAGTAAACAGTCGTAGGTACTCGTTAGTAGTAGATCGTCGTAAGTACTAGTTAGTAGTAAACAGTCGTAGATATTAGCTAGTAGTAGATCGTCGTAGATTCTAGCTAGTAGTAAACATTCGTAGGTATTAGTTAGTAGTAGATCGTCGTAGGTATTATCTAGTAGTAGATCGTCGTAGGTACTAGTTATTAGTAGATCATCGTAAGTACTAGTTAATAGTAGATCGTCGTAGGTACTAGTTAGTAGCAGATCGTCGTAGTACTGTTATAGTAGATCGTCGTAGGTACTAGTTAATAGTAGATCGTCGTAGGTATTAGCTAGTAGTAGACAGTCGTAGGTACTAGCTAGTAGTAGATAGTCGTAGGTACTAGTTAATAGTAAACAGTCGTAGGTATTAGCTAGTAGTAGATCGTCGTAGGTACTAGCTAGTAGTAAACAGTCGTAGGTATTAGTTAGTTGTAGATCGTCGTAGGTACTAGTTAGTAGTAGATCATCGTAGGTATTAGCTAGTAGTAGATCGTCGTAGGTACTAGCTAGTAGTAGATCGTCGTAGGTACTAGCTAGTAGTAGATCGTCGTAGGTACTAGTTAGTAGTAGATCGTCGTAGGTATTAGCTAGTAGTAGATCGTCGTAGGTTCTAGCTAGTAGTAGATCGTCGTAGGTACTAGTTAGTAGTAAACCGTCGTAGGTATTACCAAGTAGTAGATCGTCGTAGGTATTAGCTAGTAGTAGATCGTCGTAGGCACTAGTTAGTAGTAGATCGTTGTAGGTATTACCAAGTAGTAGATCGTCGTAGGTATTACCAAGTAGTAGATCGTCGTAGGTACTAGTTAGTAGTAGATCGTCGTAGGTATTAGCTAGCTAGTAGATCGTCGTAGGTATACAGTAGTAGATGTCGTAGGTACTAGTTAGTAGTAGATCGTCGTAGGTATTAGCTAGTAATAAACAGTCGTAGGTACAAGTTAGTAGTAAACAGTCGTAGGTACTAGCTAGTTAGTAGATCGTCGTAGGTACTAGCTAGTAGTAGATCGTCGTAGGTACTACCAAGTAGTAGATAGTCGTAGGTACTACCAAGTAGTAGACCGTCGTAGGTACTACCAAGTAGTAGATCGTCGTAGGTACTAGCTAGTAGTAGATCGTCGTAGGTATTAACAAGTAGTAGATCGTCGTAGGTACTACCAAGTAGTAGATCGTCGTAGGTACTAGCTAGTAGTAGATCGTCGTAGGTACTAGTTAGTATTAGATCGTCGTAGGTACTAGCTAGTAGTAGATCGTTGTAGGTACTAGCTAGTAGTAGATCGTCGTAGGTACTAGCTAGTAGTAGATCGTCGTAGGTACTAGCTAGTAGTAGATCGTTGTAGGTTCTAGCTAGTAGTTGGTCGTCGTAGGTATTAGCTAGTAGTAGATTGTCGTAGGTATTATCTAGTAGTAGACCGTCGTAGGTACTAGCTAGTAGTTGACCGTCGTAGGTATTAGCTAGTAGTAGACAGTCGTAGGTACTAGTTAGTAGTAAAGAGTCGTAGGTATTAGCTAGTAGTAGATCGTCGTAGGTTCTAGCTAGTAGTAAACAGTCGTAGGTACAAGTTAGTAGTAAACAGTCGTAGGTACTAGCTAGTTAGTAGATCGTCGTAGGTACTAGCTAGTAGTAGATCGTCGTAGGTACTACCAAGTAGTAGATCGTCGTAGGTACTACCAATTAGTAGACCGTCGTAGGTACTACCAAGTAGTAGATCGTCGTAGGTACTAGCTAGTAGTAGATCGTCGTAGGTATTAACAAGTAGTAGATCGTCGTAGGTACTACCAAGTAGTAGATCGTCGTAGGTACTAGCTAGTAGTAGATCGTCGTAGGTACTAGTTAGTATTAGATCGTCGTAGGTACTAGCTAGTAGTAGATCGTTGTAGGTACTACCTAGTAGTAGATCGTCGTAGGTACTAGCTAGTAGTAGATCGTCGTAGGTACTAGCTAGTAGTATATCGTTGTAGGTTCTAGCTAGTAGTTGGTCGTCGTAGGTATTAGCTAGTAGTAGATTGTCGTAGGTATTATCTAGTAGTAGACCGTCGTAGGTACTAGCTAGTAGTTGACCGTCGTAGGTATTAGCTAGTAGTAGACAGTCGTATGTACTAGTTAGTAGTAAAGAGTCGTAGGTATTAGCTAGTAGTAGATCGTCGTAGGTTCTAGCTAGTAGTAAACAGTCGTAGGTATTAGTTAGTAGTAGATCGTCGTAGGTACTAGTTAGTAGTAGATCATCGTTGGTATTAGCTAGTAGTAGATCGTCATAGGTACTAGCTAGTAGTAGATCGTCGTAGGTACTAGCTAGTTGTAGATCGTCGTAGGTATTAGCTAGTAGTAGATCGTCGTAGGTTCTAGCTAGTAGTAGTTCGTCGTAGGTACTAGTTAGTAGTTTGATCGTCGTAGGTACTAGTTAGTAGTAGATCGTCGTAGGTATTAGCTAGTAGTAGATCGTCGTAGGTTCTAGTTAGTAGTAAACCGTCGTAGGTATTACCAAGTAGTAGATCGTCGTAGGTATTAGCTAGTAGTAGATCGTCGTAGGCACTAGTTAGTAGTAGATCGTTGTAGGTATTACCAAGTAGTAGATCGTCGTAGGTATTACCAAGTAGTAGATCGTCGTAGGTAATACCAAGTAGTAGATCGTCGTAGGTACTAGTTAGTAGTAAACAGTCGTAGGTATTAGCTAGTAGTAGATCGTCGTAGGTACTAGCTAGTAGTAAACAGTCGTAGGTATTAGTTAGTTGTAGATCGTCGTAGGTACTAGTTAGTAGTAGATCATCGTAGGTATTAGCTAGTAGTAGATCGTCGTAGGTACTAGCTAGTAGTAGATCGTCGTAGGTACTAGCTAGTAGTAGATCGTCGTAGGTATTAGTTAGTAGTAGATCGTCGTAGGTATTAGCTAGTAGTAGATCGTCGTAGGTTCTAGCTAGTAGTAGTTCGTCGTAGGTACTAGTTAGTAGTAGATCGTCGTAAGTACTAGTTAGTAGTAGATCGTCGTAGGTACTAGCTAGTAGTAGATCGTCGTAGGTATTAGTTAGTAGTAGATCGTCGTAGGTATTAGCTAGTAGTAGATCGTCGTAGGTACTAGTTAGTAGTAAACCGTCGTAGGTATTACCAAGTAGTAGATCGTCGTAGGTATTAGCTAGTAGTAGATCGTCGTAGGCACTAGTTAGTAGTAGCTCGTTGTAGGTATTACCAAGTAGTAGATCGTCGTAGGTATTACCAAGTAGTAGATCGTCGTAGGTATTACCAAGTAGTAGATCGTCGTAGGTAATACCAAGTAGTAGATCGTCGTAGGTACTAGTTAGTAGTAGATCGTCGTAGGTATTAGCTAGTAATAAACAGTCGTAGGTACAAGTTAGTAGTAAACAGTCGTAGGTACTAGCTAGTTAGTAGATCGTCGTAGGTACTAGCTAGTAGTAGATCGTCGTAGGTACTACCAAGTAGTAGATCGTCGTAGGTACTACCAAGTAGTAGACCGTCGTAGGTACTACCAAGTAGTAGATCGTCGTAGGTACTAGCTAGTAGTAGATCGTCGTAGGTATTAACAAGTAGTAGATCGTCGTAGGTACTACCAAGTAGTAGATCGTCGTAGGTACTAGCTAGTAGTAGATCGTCGTAGGTACTAGTTAGTATTAGATCGTCGTAGGTACTAGCTAGTAGTAGATCGTTGTAGGTACTAGCTAGTAGTAGATCGTCGTAGGTATTAGCTAGTAGTAGATCGTCGTAGGTACTAGCTAGTAGTAGATCGTTGTAGGTTCTAGCTAGTAGTTGGTCGTCGTAGGTATTAGCTAGTAGTAGATTGTCGTAGGTATTATCTAGTAGTAGACCGTCGTAGGTACTAGCTAGTAGTAGACCGTCGTAGGTATTAGCTAGTAGTAGACAGTCGTAGGTACTAGTTAGTAGTAAAGAGTCGTAGGTATTAGCTAGTAGTAGATCGTCGTAGGTTCTAGCTAGTAGTAAACAGTCGTAGGTATTAGTTAGTAGTAGATCGTCGTAGGTACTAGTTAGTAGTAGATCATCGTTGGTATTAGCTAGTAGTAGATCGTCGTAGGTACTAGCTAGTAGTAGATCGTCGTAGGTACTAGCTAGTTGTAGATCGTCGTAGGTATTAGCTAGTAGTAGATCGTCGTAGGTTCTAGCTAGTAGTAGTTCGTCGTAGGTACTAGTTAGTAGTTTGATCGTCGTAGGTACTAGTTAGTAGTAGATCGTCGTAGGTATTAGCTAGTAGTAGATCGTCGTAGGTTCTAGTTAGTAGTAAACAGTCGTAGGTATTACCAAGTAGTAGATCGTCGTAGGTATTAGCTAGTAGTAGATCGTCGTAGGCACTAGTTAGTAGTAGATCGTTGTAGGTATTACCAAGTAGTAGATCGTCGTAGGTATTACCAAGTAGTAGATCGTCGTAGGTATTAGCTAGTAATAAACAGTCGTAGGTACTAGTTAGTAGTAAACCTTCGTAGGTACTAGATAGTGGTATATCGTCTTAGGTATTAGCTAGTAGTAGATCGTCGTAGGTATTATCTAGTAGTAGACAGTCGTAGGTAATAGCTAGTAGTAGATCGTCGTAGGTACTAGCTAGTAGTAGATCGTCGTAGGTACTAGCTAGAAGTAGATCGTCGTAGGTACTAGTTAATAGTAGATCGTCGTAGGTACTAGTTAATAGTAGATCGTCGTAGGTTCTAGCTAGTAGTAGATCGTCGTAGGTATTATCTAGTAGTAGATCTTCGTAGGTATTATCTAGTAATAGAACGTCGTAGGTACTAGCTAGTAGTAGATCGTCGTAGGTATTATCTAGTAGTAGACATTCGTAGGTATTAGCTAGTACTAGATCGTCGTAGGTACTAGCTAGTAGTAGATAGTCGTAGGTACTACCAAGTAGTAGATCGTCGTAGGTATTAGCTAGTAGTAAACAGTCGTAGGTACTCGTTAGTAGTAGATCGTCGTAAGTACTAGTTAGTATTAAACAGTCGTAGATATTAACTAGTAGTAGATCGTCGTAGATTCTAGCTAGTAGTAAACATTCGTAGGTATTAGTTAGTAGTAGATCGTCGTAGGTATTATCTAGTAGTAGATCGTCGTAGGTACTAGTTAATAGTAGATCGTCGTAGGTACTAGTTAATAGTAGATCGTCGTAGGTATTAGCTAGTAGTAGACCGTCGTAGGTACTAGCTAGTAGTAGATAGTCGTAGGTATTAGCAAGTAGTAGACCGTCGTAGGTACTAGCTAGTAGTAGACCGTCGTAGGTACTAGCTAGTAGTAGACCGTCGTAGGTATTAGCTAGTAGTAGACCGTCGTAGGTACTAGTAGATCGTCGTAGGTACTAGCTAGTAGTATATCGTCGTAGGCACTAGTTAGTAGTAGATCTTCGTAGGTACTAGTTAGTAGTAGATCTTCGTAGGTACTAGTTAGTAGTAGATCTTCGTAGGTACTAGTTAGTAGTAGATCTTCGTAGGCACTAGTTAGTAGTAGATCTTCGTAGGTACTAGTTAGTAGTAGATCTTCGTAGGTACTAGTTAGTAGTAGATCTTCGTAGGTACTAGTTAGTAGTAGATCGTCGTAGGTACTAGTTAGTAGTAGATCTTCGTAGGTACTAGTTAGTAGTAGATCTTCGTAGGTACTAGTTAGTAGTAGATCGTCGTAGGTACTAGTTAGTAGTAGATCGTCGTAGGTACTAGTTAGTAGTAGATCTTCGTAGGTACTAGCTAGTAGTAGACCGTCGCAGGTACTAGCTAGTAGTAGATCGTCGTAGGTATTATCTAGTAGTAGATCGTCGTAGGTATTATCTAGTAGTAGAACGTCGTAGGTACTAGCTAGTAGTAGATCGTCGTAGGTATTATCTAGTAGTAGACATTCGTAGGTATTAGCTAGTACTAGATCGTCGTAGGTACTAGCTAGTAGTAGATCGTCGTAGGTACTAGTTAGTAGTAGATCGTCGTAAGTACTAGTTAGTAGTAGATAGTCGTAGGTACTAGCTCGTAGTAGATCGTTGTAGGTACTAGCTAGTAGTAGATCATTGTAGGTATTATCTAGTAGTAGATCGTCGTTGGTATTAGCTAGTAGTAAACAGTCGTAGGTACTCGTTAGTAGTAGATCGTCGTAGGTACTAGTTAGTAGTAGATCGTCGTAGGTACAGCTAGTAGTAGATCGCTGTAGGTACTAGCTAGTAGTAGATCGTTGTAGGTATTAGCTAGTAGTAGATCGTCGTAGGTACTAGTTAATAGTAGATCGACGTAGGTACTAGTTAATAGTAGATCGTCGTAGGTACTAGTTAATAGTAGATCGTCGTAGGTATTAGCTAGTAGTAGACCGTCGTAGGTACTAGCTAGTAGTAGATAGTCGTAGGTACTACCAAGTAGTAGATCGTCGTAGGTATTAGCTAGTAGTAAACAGTCGTAGGTACTCGTTAGTAGTAGATCGTCGTAGGTACTAGTTAGTAGTAGATCGTCGTAGGTACTAGCTAGTAGTAGATCGCTGTAGGTACTAGCTAGTAGTAGATCGATGTAGTATTAGCTAGTAGTAGATCGTCGTAGGTACTAGTTAATAGTAGATCGTTTTAGGTTCTAGTTAATAGTAGATCGTCGTAGGTATTAGCTAGTAGTAGACCGTCGTAGGTACTAGCTAGTAGTAGATAGTCCTAGGTACTACCAAGTAGTAGATCGTCGTAGGTATTAGCTAGTAGTAAACAGTCGTAGGTACTCGTTAGTAGTAGATCGTCGTAAGTACTAGTTAGTAGTAAACAGTCGTAGATATTAGCTAGTAGTAGATCGTCGTAGATTCTAGTAGTAGAACATTTAGGTATTAGTTAGTAGTAGATCGTCGTAGGTATTATCTAGTAGTAGATCGTCGTAGGTACTAGTTATTAGTAGATCATCGTAGGTATTAGTTAGTAGTAGATCGTCGTAGGTACTAGCTAGTAGTAGATCGTCGTAGGTATTTAGTAGTAGATCGTCGTAGGTACTAGTTAGTAGTAGATCGTCGTAGGTATTAGCTAGTAGTAGACGTCGTAGGTCTGTGTAGTAGATAGTCGTAGGTACTAGTATAGTAAACGTGTGGTTGTAGATCGTCGTAGGTACTAGCTAGTAGTAGATCGTCGTAGGTACTAGTTAGTAGTAGATCGTCGTAGGTACTAGTTAGTAGTAGATCGTCGTAGGTACTAGTTAGTAGTAGATCTTCGTAGGTACTAGCTAGTAGTAGATCGTCGTAGGTACTAGTTAGTAGTAGATCGTCGTAGGTACTAGTTAGTAGTAGATCTTTGTAGGTATTAGTAGTAGTAGATCTTCGTAGGTTCTAGTTAGTAGTAGATCGTCGTAGGTACTAGTTAGTAGTAGATCGTCGTAGGTATTAGTTGTAGTATATCGTCGTAGGTATTAGTTAGTAGTAGATCGTCGTAGGTACTAGTTAGTAGTAGATCGTCGTAGGTATTAGCTAGTAGTAGATCGTCGTAGGTACTAGCTAGTAGTAGATCGTCGTAGGTACTAGTTAGTAGTAGATAGTCGTAGGTATTAGCTAGTAGTAGTAGATTCGTATGTACTAGTAGTGGTATATCGTCTAGGTATTAGCTAGTAGTAGATCGTCGTAGGTATTATCTAGTAGTAGATGTCGTAGGTATTAGCTAGTAGTAGATCGTCGTAGGTACTAGCTAGTAGTAGATCTTTGTAGGTATTAGCTAGTAGTAGATCGTCGTAGGTACTAGCTAGTAGTAGATCGTCGTAGGTACTAGTTAGTAGTAGATCGTCGTACGTACTAGTTAGTAGTAGATCGTCGTAGGTACTAGCTAGTAGTAGATCGTCGTAGGTACTAGCTAGTAGTAGAGCGTCGTAGGTACTAGCTAGTAGTAGATCGTCGTAGGTATTATCTAGTAGTAGACGTTGTATGTATTATCTAGTAGTAGATCGTCTTAGGTATTAGCTAGTAGTAGATGTTGTAGGTATTATCTAGTAGTAGACCGTCGTAGGTATTAGCTAGTAGTAGATCGTCGTAGGTATTAGCTAGTAGTAGATCGTCGTATGTACTAGCTAGTAGTAGACAGTCGTAGGTATTATCTAGTAGTAGACCGTCGTAGGTACTAGCTAGTAGTATACCGTCGTAGGTACTAGTTAGTAGTAGATGTCGTAGGTTCTAGTTAGTAGTAGATCGTCGTAGGTACTAGTTAGTAGTAGATGTCGTAGGTACTAGCTGTAGTAGATCGTTGTATGTACTAGCTAGTAGTAGACCGTCGTAGGTACTAGCTAGTAGTAGATCGTCGTAGGTACTAGCTAGTAGTAGATCGTCGTAGGTATTAGCTAGTAGTAGATAGTCGTAGGTACTAGTTAGTAGTAGATCGTCGTAGGTATTAGCTAGTAGTAGATAGTCGTATGTACTAGTTAGTATTAGATCGTCGTAGGTATTAGCTTGTAGTAAACATTCGTAGGTACTCGTTAGTAGTAGATCGTCGTAGGTACTAGTTAGTAGTAAACAGTCGTAGGTATTAGCTAGTAGTA
>JABXNX010000020.1:1364495-1398232 GCA_014843695.1 Archivesica marissinica | reverse complement strand
TCCACACATTATACAGGATTACCATATACATATACATAGATCTCCACACATTATACAGGATTACCATATACATATACATAGATCTCCACACATTATACAGGATTACCATATACATATACATAGATCTCCACACATTATACAGGATTACCATATACATAGATCTCCACACATTATACAGGATTACCATATACATATAGACTCCACACATTATACAGGATTACCATATACATAGACCTCCACACATTATACAGGATTACCATATACATATACTAGATCTCCACACATTATACAGGATTACCATATACATATACATAGATCTCCACACATTATACAGGATTACCATATACATATACATAGAACTCCACACATTAACAGGATTACATATACATAGATCTCCACACATTATACAGGATTACCATATACATAGAACTCCACACATTATACAGGATTACCATATACATATACATAGATCTCCACACATTATACAGGATTACCATATACATATACATAGATCTCCACACATTATACAGGATTACCATATACATATACATAGATCTCCACACATTATACAGGATTACCATATACATATACATAGACTCCACACATTATACAGGATTACCATATACATATACATAGATCTCCACACATTATACAGGATTACCATATACATAGATCTCCACACATTTAGGATTACCATATACATATACATAGAACTCCACACATTATACAGGATTACCATATACATATACATAGATCTCCACACATTATACAGGATTACCATATACATATACATAGATCTCCACACATTATACAGGATTACCATATACATATACATAGATCTCCACACATTATACAGGATTACCATATACATATACATAGATCTCCACACATTATACAGGATTACCATATACATAGAACTCCACACATTATACAGGATTACCATATACATAGATCTCCACACATTCTACAGGATTACCATATACATATACATAGATCTCCACACATTATACAGGATTACCATATACATAGAACTCCACACATTATACAGGATTACCATATACATATACATAGAACTCCACACATTATACAGGATTACCATATACATATACATAGATCTCCACACAGTATACAGGATTACCATATACATATACATAGATCTCCACACATTATACAGGATTACCATATACATAGATCTCCACACATTATACAGGATTACCATATACATAGAACTCCACACATTATACAGGATTACCATATACATAGATCTCCACACATTATACAGGATTACCATATACATAGAACTCCACACATTCTACAGGATTACCATATACATAGAACTCCACACATTCTACAGGATTACCATATACATAGAACTCCACACAGTATACAGGATTACCATATACATAGATCTCCACACATTATACAGGATTACCATATACATATACATAGATCTCCACACATTATACAGGATTACCATATACATATACATAGATCTCCACACATTATACAGGATTACCATATACATATACATAGATCTCCACACATTATACAGGATTACCATATACATATACATAGATCTCCACACATTATACAGGATTACCATATACATATACATAGATCTCCACACAGTATACAGGATTACCATATACATATACATAGATCTCCACACATTATACAGGATTACCATATACATATACATAGAACTCCACACATTATACAGGATTACCATATACATAGACCTCCACACATTATACAGGATTACCATATACATATACATAGATCTCCACACAGTATACAGGATTACCATATACATAGAACTCCACACATTATACAGGATTACCATATACATATACATAGATCTCCACACAGTATACAGGATTACCATATACATATACATAGAACTCCACACATTATACAGGATTACCATATACATAGGTCTCCACACAGTATACAGGATTACCATATACATATACATAGATCTCCACACATTATACAGGATTACCATATACATAGACCTCCACACATTATACAGGATTACCATATACATATACATAGATCTCCACACATTATACAGGATTACCATATACATATACATAGAACTCCACACATTATACAGGATTACCATATACATAGATCTCCACACAGTATACAGGATTACCATATACATATACATAGATCTCCACACATTATACAGGATTACCATATACATAGACCTCCACACATTATACAGGATTACCATATACATATACATAGATCTCCACACATTATACAGGATTACCATATACATATACATAGATCTCCACACATTATACAGGATTACCATATACATATACATAGATCTCCACACATTATACAGGATTACCATATACATATACATAGATCTCCACACATTATACAGGATTACCATATACATATACATAGATCTCCACACAGTATACAGGATTACCATATACATATACATAGATCTCCACACATTATACAGGATTACCATATACTATACATAGATCTCCACACATTATACAGGATTACCATATACATATACATAGAACTCCACACATTATACAGGATTACCATATACATAGAACTCCACACATTATACAGGATTACCATATACATATACATAGATCTCCACACATTATACAGGATTACCATATACATATACATAGATCTCCACACATTATACAGGATTACCATATACATATACATAGATCTCCACACATTCTACAGGATTACCATATACATATACATAGATCTCCACACAGTATACAGGATTACCATATACATAGAGCTCCACACAGTATACAGGATTACCATATACATATACATAGATCTCCACACATTCTACAGGATTACCATATACATATACATAGACCTCCACACAGTATACAGGATTACCATATACATAGAACTCCACACAGTATACAGGATTACCATATTCATATACATAGATCTCCACACATTATACAGGATTACCATATACATATACATAGATCTCCACACAGTATACAGGATTACCATATACATATACATAGATCTCCACACATTATACAGGATTACCATATACATAGACCTGCACACATTCTACAGGATTACCATATACATATACATAGATCTCCACACATTATACAGGAGTACCATATACATAGACCTCCACACATTATACAGGATTACCATATACATAGAACTCCACACATTATACAGGATTACCATACACATATACATAGACCTCCACACATTCTACAGGATTACCATATACATAGACCTCCACACATTATACAGGATTACCATATACATATACATAGATCTCCACACATTATACAGGATTACCATATACATAGACTCCACACATTTACAGGATTACCATATACATAGAACTCCACACATTATACAGGATTACCATATACATATACATAGATCTCCACACATTATACAGGATTACCATATACATAGAACTCCACACATTATACAGGATTACCATATACATAGATCTCCACACATTATACAGGATTACCATATACATATACATAGATCTCCACACATTATACAGGATTACCATATACATAGATCTCCACACATTATACAGGATTACCATATACATTACATAGAACTCCACACATTATACAGGATTACCATATACATATACATAGATCTCCACACAGTATACAGGATTACCATATACATATACATAGATCTCCACACATTATACAGGATTACCATATACATAGATCTCCACACATTATACAGGATTACCATATACATAGAACTCCACACATTATACAGGATTACCATATACATAGATCTCCACACATTATACAGGATTACCATATACATAGAACTCCACACATTCTACAGGATTACCATATACATAGATCTCCACACATTCTACAGGATTACCATATACATAGAACTCCACACAGTATACAGGATTACCATATACATAGATCTCCACACATTCTACAGGATTACCATATACATATACATAGATCTCCACACATTATACAGGATTACCATATACATATACATAGATCTCCACACATTATACAGGATTACCATATACATATACATAGATCTCCACACATTATACAGGATTACCATATACATATACATAGATCTCCACACATTATACAGGATTACCATATACATATACATAGATCTCCACACATTATACAGGATTACCATATACATAGATCTCCACACAGTATACAGGATTACCATATACATATACATAGATCTCCACACATTATACAGGATTACCATATACATATACATAGATCTCCACACATTATACAGGATTACCATATACATACTCCACACTTATACAGGATTACCATATACATATACATAGATCTCCACACAGTATACAGGATTACCATATACATAGACTCCACACATTATACAGGATTACCATATACATATACATAGATCTCCACACAGTATACAGGATTACCATATACATATACATAGAACTCCACACATTATACAGGATTACCATATACATAGGTCTCCACACAGTATACAGGATTACCATATACATATACATAGATCTCCACACATTATACAGGATTACCATATACATAGACCTCCACACATTATACAGGATTACCATATACATATACATAGATCTCCACACAGTATACAGGATTACCATATACATATACATAGAACTCCACACATTATACAGGATTACCATATACATAGGTCTACACACAGTATACAGGATTACCATATACATATACATAGATCTCCACACATTATACAGGATTACCATATACATAGACCTCCACACATTATACAGGATTACCATATACATATACATAGATCTCCACACATTATACAGGATTACCATATACATATACATAGATCTCCACACATTATACAGGATTACCATATACATATACATAGAACTCCACACATTATACTGGATTACCATATACATATACATAGATCTCCACACATTATACAGGATTACCATATACATATACATAGATCTCCACACAGTATACAGGATTACCATATACATATACATAGGACTCCACACATTATACAGGATTACCATATACATATACATAGAACTCCACACAGTATACAGGATTACCATATACATAGACCTCCACACAGTATACAGGATTACCATATACATATACATAGATCTCCACACAGTATACAGGATTACCATATGCATATACATAGACCTCCACACATTATACAGGATTACCATATACATATACATAGAGCTCCACACATTATACAGGATTACCATATACATATACATAGATCTCCACACAGTATACAGGATTACCATATACATATACATAGAGCTCCACACAGTATACAGGATTACCATATACATAGAACTCCACACATTATACAGGATTACCATATACATAGACCTCCACACATTATACAGGATTACCATATACATATACATAGATCTCCACACATTATACAGGATTACCATATACATATACATAGATCTCCACACATTATACAGGATTACCATATACATAGAACTCCACACATTATACAGGATTACCATATACATATACATAGATCTCCACACATTATACAGGATTACCATATACATAGAACTCCACACATTATACAGGATTACCATATACATATACATAGATCTCCACACATTATACAGGATTACCATATACATATACATAGAGCTCCACACATTATACAGGATTACCATATACATAGAACTCCACACATTATACAGGATTACCATATACATAGATCTCCACACATTCTACAGGATTACCATATACATATACATAGATCTCCACACATTATACAGGATTACCATATACATAGACCTCCACACATTATACAGGATTACCATATACATGTACATAGAACTCCACACATTATACAGGATTACCATATACATATACATAGATCTCCACACAGTATACAGGATTACCATATACATATACATAGATCTCCACACATTATACAGGATTACCATATACATAGATCTCCACACATTATACAGGATTACCATATACATAGAACTCCACACATTATACAGGATTACCATATACATAGATCTCCACACATTATACAGGATTACCATATACATAGAACTCCACACATTCTACAGGATTACCATATACATAGATCTCCACACATTCTACAGGATTACCATATACATAGAACTCCACACAGTATACAGGATTACCATATACATAGATCTCCACACATTCTACAGGATTACCATATACATATACATAGATCTCCACACATTATACAGGATTACCATATACATATACATAGATCTCCACACATTATACAGGATTACCATATACATATACATAGATCTCCACACATTATACAGGATTACCATATACATATACATAGATCTCCACACATTATACAGGATTACCATATACATATACATAGATCTCCACACAGTATACAGGATTACCATATACATATACATAGATCTCCACACATTATACAGGATTACCATATACATATACATAGATCTCCACACATTATACAGGATTACCATATACATAGACCTCCACACATTATACAGGATTACCATATACATATACATAGATCTCCACACAGTATACAGGATTACCATATACATAGAACTCCACACATTTACAGGATTACCATATACATATACATAGATCTCCACACATTATACAGGATTACCATATACATAGAACTCCACACATTATACAGGATTACCATATTACATAGATCTCCACACATTATACAGGATTACCATATACATATACATAGACTCCACACATATACAGGATTACCATATACATAGATCTCCACACATTATACAGGATTACCATATACATATACATAGATCTCCACACATTATACAGGATTACCATATACATAGACCTCCACACATTATACAGGATTACCATATACATATACATAGATCTCCACACATTATACAGGATTACCATATACATATACAGACTCCACACATTATACAGGATTACCATATACATATACATAGATCTCCACACATTATACAGGATTACCATATACATATACATAGATCTCCACACATTATACAGGATTACCATATACATAGATCTCCACACATTATACAGGATTACCATATACATATACATAGATCTCCACACATTATACAGGATTACCATATACATAGAACTCCACACATTATACAGGATTACCATATACATATACATAGATCTCCACACATTATACAGGATTACCATATACATATACATAGATCTCCACACATTATACAGGATTACCATATACATATACATAGATCTCCACACATTATACAGGATTACCATATACATATACATAGATCTCCACACATTATACAGGATTACCATATACATAGAACTCCACACATTATACAGGATTACCATATACATAGATCTCCACACATTCTACAGGATTACCATATACATATACATAGATCTCCACACATTATACAGGATTACCATATACATAGAACTCCACACATTATACAGGATTACCATATACATTACATAGAACTCCACACATTATACAGGATTACCATATACATATACATAGATCTCCACACAGTATACAGGATTACCATATACATATACATAGATCTCCACACATTATACAGGATTACCATATACATAGATCTCCACACATTATACAGGATTACCATATACATAGAACTCCACACATTATACAGGATTACCATATACATAGATCTCCACACATTATACAGGATTACCATATACATAGAACTCCACACATTCTACAGGATTACCATATACATAGATCTCCACACATTCTACAGGATTACCATATACATAGAACTCCACACAGTATACAGGATTACCATATACATAGATCTCCACACATTCTACAGGATTACCATATACATATACATAGATCTCCACACATTATACAGGATTACCATATACATATACATAGATCTCCACACATTATACAGGATTACCATATACATATACATAGATCTCCACACACTATACAGGATTACCATATACATATACATAGATCTCCACACATTATACAGGATTACCATATACATATACATAGATCTCCACACAGTATACAGGATTACCATATACATATACATAGATCTCCACACATTATACAGGATTACCATATACATATACATAGAACTCCACACATTCTACAGGATTACCATATACATAGACCTCCACACATTATACAGGATTACCATATACATATACATAGATCTCCACACAGTATACAGGATTACCATATACATAGAACTCCACACATTATACAGGATTACCATATACATATACATAGATCTCCACACAGTATACAGGATTACCATATACATATACATAGAACTCCACACATTATACAGGATTACCATATACATAGGTCTCCACACAGTATACAGGATTACCATATACATATACATAGATCTCCACACATTATACAGGATTACCATATACATAGACCTCCACACATTATACAGGATTACCATATACATATACATAGATCTCCACACAGTATACAGGATTACCATATACATATACATAGAACTCCACACATTATACAGGATTACCATATACATAGGTCTCACACAGTATACAGGATTACCATATACATATACATAGATCTCCACACATTATACAGGATTACCATATACATAGACCTCCACACATTATACAGGATTACCATATACATATACATAGATCTCCACACATTATACAGGATTACCATATACATATACATAGATCTCCACACATTATACAGGATTACCATATACATATACATAGAACTCCACACATTATACAGGATTACCATATACATATACATTCTCCACACATTATACAGGATTACCATATACATATACATAATCTCCACACATTATACAGGATTACCATATACATATACATAGATCTCCACACATTATACAGGATTACCATATACATATACATAGATCTCCACACATTATACAGGATTACCATATACATATACATAGAACTCCACACATTATACAGGATTACCATATACATAGATCTCCACACATTATACAGGATTACCATATACATTACATAGATCTCCACACATTATACAGGATTACCATATACATATACATAGATCTCCACACATTATACAGGATTACCATATACATATACATAGATCTCCACACATTATACAGGATTACCATATACATATACATAGATCTCCACACAGTATACAGGATTACCATATACATAGACTCCACACATTATACAGGATTACCATATACATATACATAGATCTCCACACATTATACAGGATTACCATATACATATAATGATCTCCACACATTATACAGGATTACCATATACATAGACTCCACACAGTATACAGGATTACCATATTACATAGATCTCCACACATTATACAGGATTACCATATACATATACGATCTCCACACAGTATACAGGATTACCATATACATATACATAGATCTCCACACATTATACAGGATTACCATATACATAGACCTCCACACATTATACAGGATTACCATATACATATACATAGATCTCCACACATTATACAGGATTACCATATACATAGACCTCCACACATTATACAGGATTACCATATACATAGAACTCCACACATTATACAGGATTACCATAACATATACATAGATCTCCACACATTCTACAGGATTACCATATACATAGACTCCACACATTATACAGGATTACCATATACATATACATAGATCTCCACACATTATACAGGATTACCATATACATATACATAGATCTCCACACATTATACAGGATTACCATATACATATACATAGATCTCCACACATTATACAGGATTACCATATACATATACGATCTCCACACATTACAGGATTACCATACATAGATCTCCACACATTATACAGGATTACCATATACATAGAACTCCACACATTATACAGGATTACCATATACATATACATAGATCTCCACACATTATACAGGATTACCATATACATATACATAGATCTCCACACATTATACAGGATTACCATATACATATACATAGATCTCCACACATTATACAGGATTACCATATACATAGATCTCCACACATTATACAGGATTACCATATACATAGAACTCCACACATTATACAGGATTACCATATACATAGATCTCCACACATTATACAGGATTACCATATACATAGAACTCCACACATTCTACAGGATTACCATATACATAGAACTCCACACATTCTACAGGATTACCATATACATAGAACTCCACACAGTATACAGGATTACCATATACATAGATCTCCACACATTCTACAGGATTACCATATACATATACATAGATCTCCACACATTATACAGGATTACCATATACATATACATAGATCTCCACACATTATACAGGATTACCATATACATATACATAGATCTCCACACACTATACAGGATTACCATATACATATACATAGATCTCCACACATTATACAGGATTACCATATACATATACATAGATCTCCACACAGTATACAGGATTACCATATACATATACATAGATCTCCACACATTATACAGGATTACCATATACATATACATAGATCTCCACACATTCTACAGGATTACCATATACATAGACCTCCACACATTATACAGGATTACCATATACATATACATAGATCTCCACACAGTATACAGGATTACCATATACATAGAACTCCACACATTATACAGGATTACCATATACATATACATAGATCTCCACACAGTATACAGGATTACCATATACATATACATAGAACTCCACACATTATACAGGATTACCATATACATAGTCTCACACAGTATACAGGATTACCATATACATATACATAGATCTCCACACATTATACAGGATTACCATATACATAGACCTCCACACATTATACAGGATTACCATATACATATACATAGATCTCCACACAGTATACAGGATTACCATATACATATACATAGAACTCCACACATTATACAGGATTACCATATACATAGCTCACACATTACGGATTACCATATACATATACATAGATCTCCACACATTATACAGGATTACCATATACATAGACTCCACACATTATACAGGATTACCATATATCATAGATCTCCACACATTATACAGGATTACCATATACATATACATAGAACTCCACACATTATACAGGATTACCATATACATAACGAACTCCACACATTATACAGGATTACCATATACATATACGATCTCCACACATTATACAGGATTACCATATACATATACTACTCCACACATTATACAGGATTACCATATACATAGATCCACACTATCAGGATTACCATATACATAGACCTCCACACATTATACAGGATTACCATATACATAGACTCCACACATTATACAGGATTACCATATACATAGATCTCCACACATTATACAGGATTACCATATATATACATAGATCTCCACACATTATACAGGATTACCATATACATAGACCTCCACACATATACAGGATTACCATATACATATTTGGTTTTACATAGATCTCCACACATTATACAGGATTACCATATACATAGACCTCCACACATTATACAGGATTACCATATACATATACATAGACTCCACACATTATACAGGATTACCATATACATATACATAGATCTCCACACATTATACAGGATTACCATATACATATACATAGATCTCCACACATTATACAGGATTACCATATACATATACATAGATCTCCACACATTATACAGGATTACCATATACATAGAACTCCACACATTATACAGGATTACCATATACATATACATAGCTCCACACTTACAGGATTACCATATACATATACATAGATCTCCACACATTATACAGGATTACCATATACATAGATCTCCACACATTATACAGGATTACCATATACATATACATAGATCTCCACACATTATACAGGATTACCATATACATAGACCTCCACACATTATACAGGATTACCATATACATATACATAGATCTCCACACATTATACAGGATTACCATATACATATACATAGATCTCCACACATTATACAGGATTACCATATACATAGAACTCCACACATTATACAGGATTACCATATACATATACATAGATCTCCACACATTATACAGGATTACCATATACATAGAACTCCACACATTATACAGGATTACCATATACATATACATAGATCTCCACACATTATACAGGATTACCATATACATATACATAGATCTCCACACATTATACAGGATTACCATATACATAGACTCACACATATACAGGATTACCATATACATATACATAGATCTCCACACATTATACAGGATTACCATATACATAGACCTCCACACATTATACAGGATTACCATATACATAATCGACTCCACACATCTCCACACAGTATACAGGATTACCATATACATAGATCTCCACACATTTTATGATTAATACCAAGGAGTATTCTACAATTCTTTAAAAACGAACACAAATACGGCACTATTAATCCAAGATAGCCAACTAAATATATATAATATAGGTAACACAATCACGCCTAAATCAACCCACACCATGTAGTCCTATGTCTATACATCAAGGTACCACTGGTTCAAGCAAACACCACATGAGATACAGTCGGTCAGTTGTCATTACTAGCACACCCTGTCACTCTGTGTTCGTCCGATTCCACGTTTGTATCTTCACTATCAGATGAAGTAATATCGTCATCACTTAGCAATATGCCATCTTCTTCAGCTACATCAGCAGGAATCAATGACCATTGTAACCACATGGTTGGGATTTTGGCATCAGTAGTTGTTCACCAATGTCCATCAGTTGCTTGTGGTACTCCTTGAGTTTTGACCGAGGTATATCAGCAGCTTTCCAAATACCAACATGGTAGTTGTCACGTCTGGTATGTTGGTTCAGTGCTTTCTGACAAGGTTGGTTTGATTGACGTCTACATTACAACTCGAGCTGATGCCACCATCCGGGCCACCACGTTTCTCCTTCCTGCCAGAGCTGCACCCATACCCTTGAACAGTCATCTGTCATACGTGACATGTCAATTGCTCTAGGTCATCATCCAATGTGGCAGATACTTACCAAAGCGTCTCCTAGTTTGGACAATACATCTTTGAAGGGTTCGGTCTTCTAGAGCAGTTTGATGCAAGTTATTCACATATTCTGTGTTAACTACGGTTGATAGTCCCCCAGTCGTCTGTTCACAGATTCCGCGTTGACTACTCAAATGCGTAATCTCGTCTCTAGTTAACAAATGTGACGTACGGCATGTTTCATAATTCTTGTGGATATATTATTGGCAGCTTTCTTAGGAAGACTGAAACGATACAATCCAGACATTGCCGTAATATAATTATACATATTCATATGTAATATCTGTGTTCGTAATTACCATCCGCCATAGGAACGGGGTTTGTTGTTTTTGGCTGCGTTTGTGTGTCTGTCTGTTGATATGATAACTAAAAAATGATGTTTTTTTTTAATTATCTGGATAAATAGCGGGGTTGGTCTAGGAGGACTTGGTAGGAATTTGGGAGAAATCGGACAATGCCTGCGGTCAGGGCGGTCAGCGAAGACTTAAGTCTAAGTGTCTACTCGCATTGACTTCAATATTAAACTATGCGTACTTGAACACGAAGCAAGATAGACATATAGTTTTAATGGAACACCTGTATTAGGGGCTTGAATAAGCAAGATAGAGATATAGTTTTAATGGAACACCTGTATTAGGGGCTTGAATGTAAAGCGAAACATCGAGCTTAAGGCTCTCGACTTCAATTTATTTCGAGTCCCGACTCTCAGGTATTTAACTGGGAGTTTTGAAACATCCTGTGAATTGGTTAATTTTTAAGTAAGCCGCACACGCTTATAGATGAATGACACAGATCCACCCACAACCCGACCTGTGCAGGCAAATGTACATAGGAAATGATTCGCAAAACATTACCATGTGAACGAACACACTAATGAGATAGTCCGCGACATTTGCAAATTACTAATAGACTACAGTGCTTCAAACGAAAACTAATTTTTGTGTGTACATAAAATTAATTTAGATTCACATTACTGTCTTCAGATAGGAGTTTTTCTTAATTTCAAGTAATTCGGTTAATACACACATGAAAGCAATGTCTTTTACAGTAATCCACCATTTCTCATGGAGCTGCACCGATTCTCTCCGACTCGTTAATTAACCAATGCACTTAAAACTTCTATTATAGTACAGCCCAGAAGTCTGGCTAACACTTAGCAAGGGCGCTTACACGGGCGAATTGATATAGGACTTCTATATCAGATGTAAACAGAATGCACATTCCGACAGAGCTGTTGGATCGCAAAGAAGTACGCTATTAGTTTGTTTTAATTTCAGTGCAATTGCAAGATGTGAGATCTTCTTTTTTTTACGTTCATTTGTCATCGAACACTGTTTAATCCTGGCGACGACCTCATTCATGACGGAAGCCATCGCCACCGGGGGAGAGAGAAGAGGCAACGTGCAATTTAAATGCCTTGCCTAAGGGCACACTCGTAACGGCTCCAGCGGGGCTTACCACTGCTCTATCACAACTGAATAGTGCAAGATACAGAAGACGCTCCAATTCCAGAAGGATTCCTGGTTCTTTTACATGCCCGGTGTATAGCAGAATAGCACCGGTCTATAGTGCCATCTGAATTCATGATTGATACTATTATGAGGGTCTGACGGGTGATCGAACCTGCGATTCCGGAGTTCCCTACACACCGATGCTATTAAACAAAATTAGTTTAGCTCAATTGCGAAACAAGTTTAGATTAGCTTAAACTTTATTTATTTTACAACGATTGCGAAGCAAGTTTTAACAACTTATATTAACCACTCTCGTTGGCGCGGATGAAAGCGTAAATATGGTCATTCGTGTAGGAGGAAACCGGAGTTGCATTGGTGAGCAGCGAGCGTGAAACAAGTTCTTACATCTCGATCCCTCATTCCTGGTGGAATCCAACGAGGAAAATAGAAGCGGCAACGTGGACTTTAAATGCCTTGCCCAATGCACAATCGTAACGGCTCCAGTGGGACTCGAACTCGGGTATTTCGCACCACATCTGGATAGTACAAGATACAGAAGACGCTCCAATTCCAGAAACATTCCTGGTTCTGTTACATGCTCGATGTAGAGAACCGATACACGAGATCTCGGTTCCATCTCAATGATTGTTAATACTATAATAATAATAATAATAATAATAATAAAGACTTTATTTAACGAGAGAACTCATTTAACAAAAGTTAATCTACCATGAGGCCCTCAACATATATACAATTAAATGCAATCAAAAGATAGCACTATAAGTGAGAACTGCACATTGGAATAATATAGCAATGTAAAAGCTGAAAAATAGAGAAACTATATTTAATATGTAATGATGATACTATGCGGGTGTGACGGGGGTAGAACCTGCGATTCCGGAATTCTCTACACACCGATGCTATTAGGCTAAATACACCATTATACACCACAATCGCCTCTAGGTGAAAGTCACACTCCTATTAGTTTATACAAATTTATTTGTGTTCAATTGAGAAACAAGTTCTTACAACTTATATTGATCACTCTCGAGACCTCATTCCGAACGCGCACCCACTGCGCTACCACGACTTACACGACTCCTATTCAAACGCACTCACAATTTAGATCTGAAATTTACGTTCGTAGATAAGTACCACTTGCATCACTTGCCCCCCCCTCTCACAGTTGTGTGGATAGGTAGTTTTACTCATCCGTTTATACAAATTTATTTGTGTTCAATTGCGAAACAAGTTCTTACAACTTATATTGATCACTCTCGAGACCTCATTCCGAACGCGCACCCACTGCGCTACCACGACTTACACGACTCCTATTCAAACGCACTCACAATTTAGATCTGAAATTTACGTTCGTAGATAAGTACCACTTGCATCACTTGCCCCCCCCCCCTCTCACAGTTGTGTGGATAGGTGGTTTTACTCATCCGTTGTGTGCTGATGTTATTTATCTTGAAGTGATTACGTTATCGCGTGTTTTGGGAACTCGTTCCAAGAATTCATTTTCAACTGATTAATTTAGCACAGTTTCTAGAACTGTCACGCTTAATTTACTAAGATCTATCTGCAATTCGAATAGTTTTTAGGAAACTGACACATTTTAACATGTGATTATAATATTGTGTTTGCGTGAAATTCGTATTATTACTCTAGTTTGATCATATTTCCGCGTGCGGCGTATGTTGATACACAATGGGGCAGCTGTTTGTGTCTGTTGTATGTAATAATGTAAGCAAATGTTTATTACTTTAATACTTCAATGGAAAGCCTTCTTTCTGGTAGACACGAATGATGCAAGGACGTGTGTACCTCTCTCCTTGTCACACACACCATGTAAGCTGCCCGCGGTGGGTCTACTTGACAAAATGGTACGTGAGTGTGTGAATTGGCCGATGAATACCTGTGTTTAATGTTAGACATATCTGGCAAAGTAATGACCCCATTTTATACAGAACTGGCAAAATTATGACGCTACTTTCGACAGATCTGGCAAAATTACGACCACACTTTAGACATATCTGGCAAACTCATGACCCTATTTTAAACAGATCAGGCAAAATCATGACCTTACTTTCGACAGATATGACAAAAATACGATCCTACTTTCGACAGATATGGCAAAATTACGACCCTACTTTTGACAGATCTGGCAAAATTACGACCCTACTTTCGACAGATATGGCATAATTACGACGCTACTTTAGACAGATCTGGCAAAATCCTGACAATACATTACACAAATCTGGCAAACACATGACCCTATATTGGTCATATCTGACAAACCATTGGCAACATATCACATGAGCCATGTTCGGATAAAATTATTTTCTTCATATTTCTTTTTTATTTAAGTTTATTTAACGTCGCTACCGGTTGTCCATTTGAGCAACGGGCAGATTACCTAACAACTCATTGGCAGTCTCCAGCGGTTAACCAGTAATGTGTGCACCAACATCCGTAAGAAATGTGTTCATATAACGAGACACGGTCTGAGTGATGATAGGTTACAGTGGTATACAAGTCAGCGACCTTAACCACTCGACACATACTTTCACTTTATTAGACTGCTATTTATGAGATAACGTTGTACTTCTAATGGTTACACAACATAAAACAATAATTATAGATCTCCGTCCTGACGTCAGCGGGCCCCCGTGCTAACGTCAGCTACCAAAGCAATGTTCACTCTAGGATAGGATGATTTACAAAATGTCTACACTAGTGTAGACTGAAATGATGAAAAACATACCCCTAATTTAGATTGATAGAAAACATTCCCCTACTCCATACTGAAATGGTGAAAAACATACCCCTAATTTAGATTGATAGAAAAACATTCCCCTACTCCATACTGAAATGGTGAAAAACATACCCCTAATTTAGATTGATAGAAAAACATTCCCCATCTCCATACTGAAATGGTGAAAAACATACCCCTAATTTAGATTGATAGAAAAACATTCCCCATCTCCATACTGAAATGGTGAAAAACATACCGCTAATTTAGATTGATAGAAAACATTCCCCTACTCCATACTGAAATGGTGAAAAACATACCCCTAATTTAGATTGATAGAAAAACATTCCCCTACTCCATACTGAAATGGTGAAAAACATACCCCTAATTTAGATTGATAGAAAAACATTCCCCATCTCCATACTGAAATGGTGAAAAACATACCCCTAATTTAGATTGATAGAAAACATTCCCCTACTCCATACTGAAATGGTGAAAAACATACCGCTAATTTAGATTGATAGAAAAACATTCCCCTACTCCATACTGAAATGGTGAAAAACATACCCCTAATTTAGATTGATAGAAAACATTCCCTACTCCATACTGAAATGGTGAGATTGATAGAAAAACATTCCCCTACTTCATACTGAAATGGACAGTCCTCCTCCACCCCCTGGCTCTAAGATTAATGCTGACCATTGCAACGAGATAGTGATATGTAGCTTAAAGACCGAGGTTGGTCCGACTCAATGTCTTTCCTTTATTTGTGTTCCTGCCCAGATTCTTGCCACTACGCCTCCTCATTTTGAGTACGTTTACTTATAGTCGCCCCTGTTTAATCGGCACATCGTTACCAGTACTACGATATTCATTTTATTTGCTTAGAGGATAGTGGAAGATATACAGTGAAACCTGTGTTAGTGATCACCTCAATTAAGCAGCCAACCAGCATTAAACAGCCAGTTTTCAGATTCCCAATATGTTACTTTTTTATACATGTGACCTCTATTAAGCAGCCACCAGTGCTAAGCAGCCACTTTCGGTGATTCTCTTTGCTGGATGCTTAAACATGTTTGACTGTAGAAGACTAGGCTTAGTTGTATATATAAATACAATTAAATAGCATATACAATTTTAAGAAATGCTGTTGCTAAGTTTTCACATCTTCATAGTGGCCATCTTTGAATTCAATATGGCGAGCATTTCGGACCTATGTTGGCTTGTATCTCCCTCATTAATCAGAGATCAGTACACTAATGCTGTCCTTACCAATATGTGTAGGCGCTCATATTCCAGAAGCATCCCTGAGTCTGTGCCATGCTCTGTGTAAAGCACCGACATGAGATCTCGGTTTATAGCCCTATCTGAAGGACTGTTAACTATTGTTATGGTCAGACGGGGGGTCGAAAGAGCGATACATAGTTTCACAACTCAATGTGTTGACCACTGACCCGATGATAGTGTTATTAGAGCTGTTGACAACGTATAAATTGCGTCCGTTTTCACATACAAGGCATTGCCACAGTCGATACACGCCCGATACACGACAGATATGGGCAAATACAAACTGGTCAGTGTGCACTACTTCAGCGTGCGTATAGTATCCAAATCTGACAGAGAAAATGGAAACAGAATGAGACAAGTATGAAGACATTATGGAAATAATTATAACAATTTTCTCTTGGGATGTCGTCTGCAACTCAATGGATATTGTCCAGACGACAGTATCATTTACCCATAATGCATCACTGCTCTCTTGTCGTGTAACTTTGTCTGTCCGAGCAGTTTGAATAATTGAAACCGGACCTAATTTAAGTTCTTTTCCCCCGGATTGGACTGGTTCCACCCAGGAGCTGTGTATAGTGCTGTATATCGGGAACACCAGTGAACCAGTCAGCTTTATGCATATACAAACTGAGTTCATGGTAGCGGTGGCTTCAATGGATATGTTAACCTTGTAGTACAAATGGATAAGGAAACAAATCGTGCAACATTTGGAGAAACACATACGGGTAACTTTACAATAGTAGATTCGGATAATTTCAAAATGGCTGCCATAAAAATATGGTGTCCATTGTATCTCGGCACACAAACAACATAGAAACATGATAATTGGGTCTAACATAACATTTTCAGGGGCACGGAATCCATATATATATATATATGACATGCCCGGTATAGGCTTAAGTGACGATCAAATTGAATTTCAAGATGGCCGACATGATTTATGCAACATCTATGCTCGGTCTTAGAACGGAAATAGACAGTCACTGTCCTTTCTACGCTTAGCCTTCTAAAAAGTTATTACCTCCGTATCAGAACAGAGCAGAACAGCACAGTATCTTTATTTTTAAGAAACACAGACTGCAAAAATGACATTTTGTAAAATAGGGAATCGATCACAAGATTTTCGCGCGAAACCCAAACATCGGGATTGATCCCTCTGCGGTAACATACACGAGCACCAAATTCCATATAGTCTGCATATACAAAATCGTAAGTTTCCGGTTTATTAACCGATAGCTCGTCTAATCAGGTTGCAGAGATATGACAACAGTGAACCAGCTATGAGTTCGCATATTATTAACAGTTTTTCAGTTGTGACTTTAAACCGAGGTCTCGTATCGGTGCTTTATACCGTGCACGTAAAAGAACCAGAGGAGACTCTGGAATAGGTCTAGGTCATTATCATTGCACTATCCTCCAAAAATCTAAACTGTCTAATCTCTGCAGGAGGCGTCGCTCATATGGGCAACCGGTAGCGACGATAAATAAACGTAAAACACAAATGAGTTCGCGTTTAATTGCTCTGCCCTCCAATTCCAATGCGTTTTTGAGAAACACAAACCTCAAAAATGACAATCTGAAGAAAATAAACAATGGTTGACTACGACTACCATATGGTGGTTTAAATTTCTAAGATACTTAACCCATTCAACACCAAGTAACTCGCATGGACTGGTCCATGATATTCATAAACCAATAAATGAATCAGAAAATCACATTTGGACAAGTTCATTTATCAAAATGGGTAATTATGTCTAAATATAGTCATATCACTGGCAAAAAGTGCAGATCCTGATGAGACGGCTCGTCACGAGCCGGCTCATCTGGATCTACACTTTTTGTAAGCCTATTTAGAGGTCTGTGGTGTTGAAAGGGTTAATACAAAATACAAAACAATGCACAATAACCTAACAACATATTTACTACAACAACATTTTACCCAAAAGAAACAATAAAGATCAATTTCTCATGTCTTGAGTTTTATGAACGAGCATACTAATTACGGTCCACGCCTCACCAGGACCCATGATCGCACCCACAGGGGACTGTATGCAGACTGGATTTGCTGACAAAATTCCACACAATGGAAGACCCGCACTTAAAGCCATAAAAGTTTAATAAAATAGCTATACACTGAGTGCGTTTACTATGGACTGAACCGGATTCTCCCTATGGACAAGACATGTATCGCAATAAAATCTCGTATGTCCTATTTCTGCGATTATCCATTCCTGTTAATGGTCAATAAATCAACTAGACCGTGCCCTAATGTTGCGAACTATTTGTATTTCGATCATTGTGTAGCATTCGCAATGATGATTAATGCTTATTGTACATTTCATTCTTTTTTTTTCAAATACAACTAGAAATACAGAGTTGTGTAGACTCGGAAGGAAGTAAAAATAGGCAAGGCATTTAAATTCCACCTTACCTCTTCTCTCCCCCTCGTGGCGATGGATTCCATCATGGATGAGGTCTCGAAAGTGATTAATATAAGTTGTAAGAACTGTTTCGCAATCGAGCTAAAATAAATTTGTATAAACTAAACTAAATGGTTTTTAGTGGTTTTTGCACCATCGTGGCTAGTCCAACACGTGAACGTTATTATTACGTCATCACTAATCCATAGTTAAATGTGGACGAAATGTCAGGGGAGGTAATTAGAGCCACAGAGTGGGGCTACTTCACGGTATTTTAAATCCGGATATGACAGGTGCATTGTCGGGACAATTAAGGTAGTCAAGATGGCGTTCAAGATGGCCGCCGATCACATTAATCGCTATATCTCCAACGATATGTCACCCAGAATGATGATGTTAGTTTACCTAGAATGATGATGCTAGTTTACATATAATGATGATGTTAGTTTACCCAGAATGATGATGTTAGTTTACCTAGAACGATGATGTTAGTTTACCTAGAATGATGATGTTAGTTTACCCAGAATGATGATGTTAGTTTACCTAGAATGATGATGTTAGTTTACCAAGAATGATGATGTTAGTTTACCTAGAATGATGATGCTAGTTTACCTAGAATGATGATGTTAGTTTACCTAGAATGATGATGTTAGTTTACCCAGAATGATGATGTTAGTTTACCTAGAATGATGATGTTAGTTTACCTAGAATGATGATGTTTGTTTACCCAGAATGATGATGTTAGTTTACCTAGAATGATGATGTTAGATAACCTAGAATGATGATGTTAGTTTACCTAGAATGATGATGTTAGTTTACCCAGAATGATGATGTTAGTTTACCCAGAATGATGATGTTAGTTTACCTAGAATGATGATGTTAGTTTACCTAGAATGATGATGTTAGTTTACCTAGAATGATGATGTTAGTTTATCTAGAATGATGATGCTAGTTTCTAATTCTATGTTTTCCTGGTCCATGAACGCATTTGTATCATTTAGAGAAGTGATAAATGTGCTCAAGATGCGTAAATCGAAGATATTGACAAACACGATGACCGCCAAACACATTATATCTAAATCATTCCATGGAATAATGATATAGGGGTCTAGCAACAGTTGCAATATATATCATACCATCCCAATCTGATAGTTGCTATTGACATTGTATGCAAAACATGTTCTTTTAAGATAGATTCAATCCATTCCCGAAGCATAGAGGCCTCCGTAGCCGAGTGGTTAAACCACAGTTCCACATGTCCCTCACCGAAGTATAGAGGCCTCCGTAGCGGAGTGGTTAAACCACAGTTCCACCTGTCCCCCACCGAAGTATGGAGGCCTCCGTAGCGGAGTGGTTAAACCACAGATCCACCTGTCCCCCACCGAATTATAGAGGCCTCAAACCACAGTTCCATCTGGCCACCACCGAATTATAGAGGCCTCCGTAGCGGAGTGGTTAAACCACAGTTCCACCTGCCAACCACCAAATTATTGAGGCCTCCGTAGCGTAGTGGTTAAACCACAGTTCCATCTGTCCCCCACCGAATTATAGAGGCCTCCTTAGCCGAGTGGTTAAACCACAGTTCCACCTGTCCCCCACCGAATTATAGAGGCCTCCGTAGCCGAGTGGTTAAACCACAGTTCCACCTGTCCCTCACCGAAGTATAGAGGCCTCCGTAGTGGAGTGGTTAAACCACAGATCCACCTGTCCCCCACCGAATTATAGAGGCCTCCGTAGCCGAGTGGTTAAACCACAGTTCCACCTGTCCCCCACCGAATTATAGAGGCCTCCGTAGCCGAGTGGTTAAACCACAGTTCCACCTGTCCCCCACCGAATTATAGAGGCCTCCGTAGCCGAGTGGTTAAACCACAGTTTCACCTGTCCCCCACCGAAGTATGGAGGCCTCCGTAGCGGAGTGGTTAAACTACAGTTCCACCTGTCCCCCACCGAAGTATGGAGGTCTCCGTAGCGGAGTGGTTAAACCACAGTTCCACCTGTCCCCCACCGAAGTATAGAGGCCTCCGTAGCCGAGTGGTTAAACCACAGTTCCACCTGTCCCTCACCGAAGTATAGAGGCCTCCGTAGCGGAGTGGTTAAACCACAGTTCCACATGTCCCCCACCGAATTATAGAGGCCTCAAGTTCCCCTTCCCACCGATTATAGAGGCCTCCGTAGCAGAGTGGTTAAACCACAGTTCCACCTGTCCCCCACCGAATTATAGAGGCCTCCGTAGCCGAGTGGTTAAACCACAGTTCCACCTGTCCCCCACCGAATTATAGAGGCCTCCGTAGCCGAGTGGTTAAACCACAGTTCCACCTGTCCCCCACCGAATTATAGAGGCCTCCGTAGCGGAGTGGTTAAACCACAGTTCCACCTGTCCCTCACCGAAGTATGGAGGCCTCCGTAGCCGAGTGGTTAAACCACAGTTCCACCTGTCCCCCACCGAATGTATAGAGGCCTCCGTAGCGAGTGGTTAAACCACAGTTCCACCTGTCCCTCACCGAATAGAGGCTCCTAGCGGGGGTTGTTTGTGGTATAGAGGCCTGGCGAGTGGTTAAACCACAGTTCCACCTGTCCCCCACCGAAGTATAGAGGCCTCCGTAGCGGAGTGGTTAAACCACAGTTCCACCTGTCCCTCACCGAAGTATAGAGGCCTCCGTAGCGGAGTGGTTAAACCACAGTTCCACCTGTCCCCCACCGAAGTATAGAGGCCTCCGTAGCCGAGTGGTTAAACCACAGTTCCACCTGTCCCCCACCGAAGTATAGAGGCCTCCGTAGCGGAGTGGTTAAACCACAGTTCCACCTGTCCCCCACCGAATTATAGAGGCCTCCGTAGCGGAGTGGTTAAACCACAGTTCCACCTGTCCCTCACCGAATTATAGAGGCCTCCGTAGCGGAGTGGTTAAACCACAGTTCCACCTGTCCCCCACCGAATTATAGAGGCCTCAAACCACAGTTCCACCTGTCCCCCACCGAATTATAGAGGCCTCCGTAGCGGAGTGGTTAAACCACAGTTCCACCTGTCCCCCACCGAATTATAGAGGCCTCCGTAGCCGAGTGGTTAAACCACAGTTCCACCTGTCCCCCACCGAATTATAGAGGCCTCCGTAGCCGAGTGGTTAAACCACAGTTCCACCTGTCCCCCAACGAAATATAGAGGCATCCGTAGCGGAGTGGTTAAACCACAGATCCACCTGTCCCCCACCGAATTATAGAGGCCTCCGTAGCCGAGTGGTTAAACCACAGTTCCACCTGTCCCTCACCGAATTATAGAGGCCTCCGTAGCGGAGTGGTTAAACCACAGTTCCACCTTTCCCCCACCGAATTATAGAGGCCTCAAACCACAGTTCCACCTGTCCCCCACCGAATTATAGAGGCCTCCGTAGCCGAGTGGTTAAACCACAGTTCCAACTGTCCCCCACCGAATTATAGAGGCCTCCGTAGCCGAGTGGTTAAACCACATTCCACCTGTCCCCCACCGAATAATAGAGCCTCCGTAGCCGAGTGGTTAAACCACAGTTCCACCTGTCCCCCACCGAAGTATGGAGGCCTCCGTAGCGGAGTGGTTAAACCACAGTTCCACCTGTCCCCCACCGAAGTATAGAGGCCTCCGTAGCGGAGTGGTTAAACCACAGTTCCACCTGTCCCTCACCGAAGTATAGAGGCCTCCGTAGCGGAGTGGTTAAACCACAGTTCCACATGTCCCCCACCGAATTATAGAGGCCTCAAACCACAGTTCCACCTCTCCCCCACCGACTTATAGAGGCCTCCGTAGCAGAGTGGTTAAACCACAGTTCCAACTGTCCCCCACCGAACTATAGAGGCCTCCGTATCTGAGTGGTTAAACCACAGTTCCACCTGTCCCTCACCGAAGTATGGAGGCCTCCGTAGCCGAGTGGTTAAACCACAGTTCCACCTGTCCCCAGCCGAATTATAGAGGCCTCCGTAGCGGAGTGGTTAAACCACAGTTCCACCTGCCCACCACCAAATTATTGAGGCCTCCGTAGCGTAGAGGTTAAACCACAGTTCCATCTGTCCCCCACCGAATTATAGAGGCCTCCTTAGCCGAGTGGTTAAACCACAGTTCCACCTGTCCCCCACCGAATTATAGAGGCCTCCGTAGCCGAGTGGTTAAACCACAGTTCCACCTGTCACTCACCGAAGTATAGAGGCCTCCGTAGCGGAGTGGTTAAACCACAGATCCACCTGTCCCCCACCGAATTATAGAGGCCTCCGTAGCCGAGTGGTTAAACCACAGTTCCACCTGTCCCTCACCGAATTATAGAGGCCTCCGTAGCGGAGTGGTGAAACCACAGTTCCACCTTTCCCCACCGAATTATAGAGGCCTCAAACCACAGTTCCACCTGTCCCCCACCGAATTATAGAGGCCTCCGTAGCCGAGTGGTTAAACCACAGTTCCACCTGTCCCCCACCGAATTATAGAGGCCTCCGTAGCCGAGTGGTTAAACCACAGTTCCACCTGTCCCCCACCGAATATAGAGGCCTCCGTAGCCGAGTGGTTAAACCACAGTTCCACCTGTCCCCCACCGAATTATAGAGGCCTCAAACCACAGTTCCACCTCTCCCCCACCGACTTATAGAGGCCTCCGTAGCAGAGTGGTTAAACCACAGTTCCAACTGTCCCCCACCGAATTATAGAGGCCTCCGTAGCCGAGTGGTTAAACCACAGTTCCACCTGTCCCTCACCGAATTATAGAGGCCTCCGTAGCGGAGTGGTTAAACCACAGTTCCACCTTTCCCCCACCGAATTATAGAGGCCTCAAACCACAGTTCCACCTGTCCCCCACCGAAGTATAGAGGCCTCCGTAGCCGAGTGGTTAAACCACAGTTCCACCTGTCCCTCACCGAAGTATAGAGGCCTCCGTAGCGGAGTGGTTAAACCACAGATCCACCTGTCCCCCACCGAATTATAGAGGCCTCCGTAGCCGAGTGGTTAAACCACAGTTCCACCTGTCCCTCACCGAATTATAGAGGCCTCCGTAGCGGAGTGGTTAAACCACAGTTCCACCTTTCCCACACCGAATTATAGAGGCCTCAAACCACAGTTCCACCTGTCCCCCACCGAAGTATGGAGGCCTCCGTAGCCGAGTGGTTAAACCACAGTTCCACCTGTCCCCCACCGAATAATAGAGGCCTCCGTAGTGGAGTGGTTAAACCATAGTTCCACCTGTCCCGCACCGAAGTATAGAGGCCTCCATAACGGAGTGGTTAAACCACAGTTCCACCTGTCCCTCACCGAATTATAGAGGCCTCCGTAGCGGTGTGGTTAAACCACAGTTCCACCTGTCCCCCACCGAATAATAGAGGCCTCCGTAGCGGAGTGGTTAAACCACAGTTCCACCTGCCCCCCACCAAATTATTGAGGCCTCCGTAGCGTAGTGGTTAAACCACAGTTCCATCTGTCCCACACCGAATTATAGAGGCCTCCTTAGCCGAGTGGTTAAACCACAGTTCCACCTGTCCCCCACCGAATTATAGAGGCCTCCGTAGCCGAGTGGTTAAACCACAGTTCCACCTGTCCCCCACCGAATTATAGAGGCCTCCGTAGCGGAGTGGTTAAAGCACAGTTCCACCTGTCCCCCACCGAAGTATAGAGGCCTCCGTAGTCGAGTGGTTAAACCACAGTTCCACCTGTCTCCCACCGAATTATAGAGGCGTCCGTAGCGGAGTGGTTAAACCACAGTTCCACCTGTCCCCCACCGAATTATTGAGGCCTCCGTAGCCGAGTGGTTTAACCACAGTTCCACCTGTCCCCCACCGAAGTATAGAGGCCTCCGTAGCCGAGTGGTTAAACCACAGTTCCACCTGTCCCCCAACGAAGTATAGAGGCATCCGTAGCGGAGTGGTTAAACCACAGTTCCACCTCTCCCCCACCGAATTATAGAGGTCTCCGTAGCGGAGTGGTTAAACCACAGTTCCACCTGTTCCCCACCGAAGTATAGAGGCCTCCGTAGCCGAGTGGTTAAACCACAGTTCCACCTGTCCCTCACCGAAGTATAGAGGCCTCCGTAGCCGAGTGGTTAAACCACAGTTCCACCTTTCCCCCACCGAATTATAGTTTATACAAATTATTTAGCTCGATTGCGAAACAAGTTTTTCAACTATATTAATCACTCTCGAGACCTCATTCCTGATGTAATCCATCGCCACGAGGGGAGAGAAGAGGCAACGTGGAATTTAAATGCCTTGCCGAAGGGCACAATCGTAACGGCTCCAGCGGGGCTGAACTCCGACCTTTAGCACCTGAAGCGACGCGCATCACTGCGCTATCACGACTTCCAATTATAGAGGCCTCAAACCACAGTTCCACCTGTCCCCCACCGAATTATAGAGGCCTCCGTAGCCGAGTGGTTAAACCACAGTTCCACCTGTCCCCACCGAATTATAGAGGCCTCCGTAGCCGAGTGGTTAAACCACAGTTCCACCTGTCCCCCACCGAATTATAGAGGCCTCCGTAGCCGAGTGGTTAAATCACATTTCCACCTGTCCCCCACCGAATAATAGAGGCCTCCGTAGCCGAGTGGTTAAACCACAGTTCCACCTGTCCCCCACCGAAGTATGGAGGCCTCCGTAGCGGAGTGGTTAACTACAGTTCCACCTGTCCCCCACCGAAGTATGGAGGTCTCCGTAGCGGAGTGGTTAAACCACAGTTCCACCTGTCCCCCACCGAAGTATAGAGGCCTCCGTAGCCGAGTGGTTAAACCACAGTTCCACCTGTCCCCCAACGAAGTATAGAGGCATCCGTAGCGGAGTGGTTAAACCACAGTTCCACCTCTCCCCCCCTATAGAGGTCTCCGTAGCGGAGTGGTTAAACCACAGTTCCACCTGTCCCCACCGAAGTATAGAGACCTCCGTAGCCGAGTGGTTAAACGACAGTTCCACCTGTCCCTCACCGAAGTATAGAGGCCTCCGTAGCCGAGTGGTTAAACCACAGTCCACCTTTCCCCACCGAATTATAGTTTATACAAATTTATTTTAGCTCGATTGCGAAACAGTTCTTTCAACTTATATTAATCACTCTCGAGACCTCATTCCTGATGTAATCCATCGCCACGAGGGAGAGAGAAGAGGCAACGTGGAATTTAAATGCCTTGCCTAAGGGCACAATCGTAACGGCTCCAGCGGGGCTCGAACTCCGGACCTTTAGCACCTGAAGCGAACGCGCATCCACTGCGCTATCACGACTTCCGAATTATAGAGGCCTCAAACCACAGTTCCACCTGTCCCCCACCGAATTATAGAGGCCTCCGTAGCCGAGTGGTTAAACCACAGTTCCAACTGTCCCCCACCGAATTATAGAGGCCTCCGTAGCCGAGTGGTTAAACCACAGTTCCACCTGTCCCCCACCGAATTATAGAGGCCTCCGTAGCCGAGTGGTTAAATCACATTTCCACCTGTCCCCCACCGAATAATAGAGGCCTCCGTAGCCGAGTGGTTAAACCACAGTTCCACCTGTCCCCCCACCGAAGTATGGAGGCCTCCGTAGCGGAGTGGTTAAACCACAGTTCCACCTGTCCCCCACCGAAGTATGGAGGTCTCCGTAGCGGAGTGGTTAAACCACAGTTCCACCTGTCCCCCACCGAAGTATAGAGGCCTCCGTAGCCGAGTGGTTAAACCACAGTTCCACCTGTCCCCCACCGAATTATAGAGGCCTCCGTAGCGGAGTGGTTAAACCACAGTTCCACCTGTCCCCCACCGAATTATAGAGGCCTCCATAACGGAGTGGTTAAACCACAGTTCCACCTGTCCCCCACCGAATTATAGAGGCCTCCGTAGCGGTGTGGTTAAACCACAGTTCCACCTGTCCCCCACCGAATTATAGAGGCCTCCGTAGCCGAGTGGTTAAACCACATTTCCACCTGTCCCCCACCGAATTATAGAGGCCTCCGTAGCCGAGTGGTTAAACCACAGTTCCACCTGTCCCCCCACCGAAGTATGGAGGCCTCCGTAGCGGAGTGGTTAAACCACAGTTCCACCTGTCCCCCACCGAAGTATGGAGGCCTCCGTAGCGGAGTGGTTAAACCACAGTTCCACCTGTCCCCCACCGAAGTATAGAGGCCTCCGTAGCCGAGTGGTTAAACCACAGTTCCACCTGTCCCTCACCGAAGTATAGAGGCCTCCGTAGCGGAGTGGTTAAACCACAGTTCCACATGTCCCCCACCGAATTATAGAGGCCTCAAACCACAGTTCCACCTCTCCACCACCGACTTATAGAGGCCTCCGTAGCAGAGTGGTTAAACCACAGTTCCAACTGTCCCCCACCGAATTATAGAGGCCTCCGTAGCCGAGTGGTTAAACCACAGTTCCACCTGTCCCCCACCGAATTATAGAGGCCTCCGTAGCCGAGTGGTTAAACCACAGTTCCACCTGTCCCCCACCGAATTATAGAGGCCTCCGTAGCTGAGTGGTTAAACCACAGTTTCACCTGTCCCTCACCGAAGTATGGAGGCCTCCGTAGCCGAGTGGTTAAACCACAGTTCCACCTGTCCCCCACCGAATAATAGAGGCCTCCGTAGTGGAGTGGTTAAACCATAGTTCCACCTGTCCCGCACCGAATTATAGATGCCTCCATAACGGAGTGGTTAAACCACAGTTCCACCTGTCCCCCACCGAATTATAGAGGCCTCCGTAGCGGTGTGGTTAAACCACAGTTCCACCTGTCCCCCACCGAATTATTGAGGCCTCCGTAGCGTAGTGGTTAAACCACAGTTCCATCTGTCCCCCACCGAATTATAGAGGCCTCCGTAGCCGAGTGGTTAAACCACAGTTCCACCTGTCCCCCACCGAAGTATAGAGGCCTCCGTAGCGAGTGGTTAAACCACAGTTCCACCTGTCCCCCACCGAATTATAGAGGCCTCCGTAGCGGAGTGGTTAAACCACAGTTCCACCTGTCCCCCACCGAAGTATAGAGGCCTCCGTAGCCGAGTGGTTAAACCACAGTTCCACCTGTCCCTCACCGAAGTATAGAGGCCTCCGTAGCCGAGTGGTTAAACCACAGTTCCACATGTCCCTCACCGAAGTATAGAGACCTCCGTAGCGGAGTAGTTAAACCACAGTTTCACCTGTCCCCCACCGAAGTATAGAGGCCTCCGTAGCCGAGTGGTTAAGCCACAGTTCCACCTGTCCCGCACCGAAGTATAGAGGCCTCCGTAACGGAGTGGTTAAACCACAGTTCCACCTGTCCTCCACCGAAGTATGGAGGTCTCCGTAGCGGTGTGGTTAAACCACAGTTCCACCTGTCCCCCACCGAATTATAGAGGCCTCCGTAGCCGAGTGGTTAAACCACAGTTCCACCTGTCCCCCACCGAATTATAGAGGCCTCCGTAGCCGAGTGGTTAAACCACATTTCCACCTGTCCCCCCACCGAAGTATGGAGGCCTCCGTAGCGGAGTGGTTAAACCACAGTTCCACCTGCCCCCCACCGAATTATTGAGGCCTCCGTAGCGGAGTGGTTAAACCACAGTTCCACCTGTCCCCCACCGAAGTATAGAGGCCTCCGTAGCCGAGTGGTTAAACCACAGTTCCACCTGTCCCCCACCGAAGTATAGAGGCCTCCGTAGCCGAGTGGTTAAACCACAGTTCCACCTGTCCCCCACCGAAGTATAGAGGCCTCCGTAGCGGAGTGGTTAAACCACAGTTCCACCTGTCCCCCACCGAATTATAGAGCCTCAACCACAGTTCCACCTTCCCCCACGATTATAGAGGCCTCCGTAGCCGAGTGGTTAAACCACAGTTCCACCTGTCCCCCACCGAATTATAGAGGCCTCCGTAGCCGAGTGGTTAAACCACAGTTCCACCTGTCCCCCACCGAAGTATGGAGGCCTCCGTAGCGGAGTGGTTAAACCACAGTTCCACCTGCCCCCCACCAAATTATTGAGGCCTCCGTAGCGTAGTGGTTAAACCACAGTTCCACCTGTCCCCCACCGAATTATAGAGGCCTCCGTAGCCGAGTGGTTAAACCACAGTTCCACCTGTCCCCCACCGAATTATAGAGGCCTCCGTAGCGGAGTGGTTAAACCACAGTTCCACCTGTCCCCCACCGAAGTATAGAGGCCTCCGTAGCCGAGTGGTTAAACCACAGTTCCACCTGTCCCCCACCGAATTATAGAGGCCTCCGTAGCGAGTGGTTAAACCACAGTTCCACCTTTCCCCCACCGAATTATAGAGGCCTCAAACCACAGTTCCACCTGTCCCACCGAATTATAGAGGCCTCCGTAGCGGAGTGGTTAAACCACAGTTCCACCTGCCCCCACCAATTATGAGGCCTCCGTAGCAGTGGTTAAACCACAGTTCATCTGTCCCCCACCGAATTATAGAGGCCTCCGTAGCCGAGTGGTTAAACCACAGTTCCACCTGTCCCCCACCGAATTATAGAGGCCTCCGTAGCCGAGTGGTTAAACCACAGTTCCACCTGTCCCCCACCGAAGTATAGAGGCCTCCGTAGCGGAGTGGTTAAACCACAGTTCCACCTGTCCCCCACCGAATTATAGAGGCCTCCGTAGCGAGTGGTTAAACCACAGTTCCACCTGTCCCTCACCGATTATAGAGGCCTCCGTAGCGGAGTGGTTAAACCACAGTTCCACCTTCCCCCACCGAATTATAGAGGCCTCAAACCACAGTTCCACCTGTCCCCCACCGAATTATAGAGGCCTCCGTAGCCGAGTGGTTAAACCACAGTTCCACCTGTCCCCCACCGAATTATAGAGGCCTCCGTAGCCGAGTGGTTAAACCACAGTTCCACCTGTCCCCCACCGAATTATAGAGGCCTCCGTAGCGGAGTGGTTAAACCACAGTTCCACCTGTCCCCACCGAATTATAGAGGCCTCCGTAGCGGAGTGGTTAACCACAGTTCCACCTGTCCCCACCGAATTATAGAGGCCTCCGTAGCGGAGTGGTTAAACCACAGTTCCACCTGTCCCCCCACCGAAGTATGGAGGCCTCCGTAGCGGAGTGGTTAAACCACAGTTCCACCTGCCCCCCACCAAATTATTGAGGCCTCCGTAGCGTAGTGGTTAAACCACAGTTCCACCTGTCCCCCACCGAATTATAGAGGCCTCCGTAGCCGAGTGGTTAAACCACAGTTCCACCTGTCCCCCACCGAATTATAGAGGCCTCCGTAGCGGAGTGGTTAAAGCACAGTTCCACCTGTCCCCCACCGAAGTATAGAGGCCTCCGTAGTCGAGTGGTTAAACCACAGTTCCACCTGTCTCCCACCGAATTATAGAGGCGTCCGTAGCGGAGTGGTTAAACCACAGTTCCACCTGTACCCCACCGAATTATTGAGGCCTCCGTAGCCGAGTGGTTTAACCACAGTTCCACCTGTCCCCCAACGAAGTATAGAGGCATCCGTAGCGAAGTGGTTAAACCACAGTTCCACCTCTCCCCCACCGACTTATAGAGGTCTCCGTAGCGGAGTGGTTAAACCACAGTTCCACCTGTCCCCCACCGAAGTATAGAGGCCTCCGTAGCCGAGTGGTTAAACCACAGTTCCACCTGTCCCCCACCGAATTATAGAGGCCTCCGTAGCCGAGTGGTTAAACCACAGTTCCACCTGTCCCCCACCGAATTATAGAGGCCTCCGTAGCGAGTGGTTAAACCACAGTTCCACCTGTCCCCCACCGAATTATAGAGGCCTCCGTAGCCGAGTGGTTAAACCACAGTTCCACCTGTCCCCCACCGAATTATAGAGGCCTCCGTAGCGGAGTGGTTAAACCACAGTTCCACCTGTCCCCCACCGAATTATAGAGGCCTCCGTAGCGAGTGGTTAAACCACAGTTCCACCTGTCCCCCACCGAATTATAGAGGCCTCCGTAGCGAGTGGTTAAACCACAGTTCCACCTGTCCCACCAATTATAGAGGCCTCCGTAGCGGAGTGGTTAAACCACAGTTCCACCTGTCCCCCACCGAATTATAGAGGCCTCCGTAGCCGAGTGGTTAAACCACAGTTCCACCTGTCCCCCACCGAATTATAGAGGCCTCCGTAGCCGAGTGGTTAAACCACAGTTCCACCTGTCCCCCACCGAATTATAGAGGCCTCCGTAGCGGAGTGGTTAAACCACAGTTCCACCTGTCCCCCACCGAATTATAGAGGCCTCCGTAGCCGAGTGGTTAAACCACAGTTCCACCTGTCCCCCACCGAATTATAGAGGCCTCCGTAGCGGAGTGGTTAAACCACAGTCCACCTGTCCCCCACCGAATTATAGAGGCCTCAAACCACAGTTCCACCTGTCCCCCACCGAATTATAGAGGCCTCCGTAGCGGAGTGGTTAAACCACAGTTCCACCTGTCCCCCACCGAATTATAGAGGCCTCCGTAGCCGAGTGGTTAAACCACAGTTCCACCTGTCCCCCACCGAATTATAGAGGCCTCCGTAGCCGAGTGGTTAAACCACAGTTCCACCTGTCCCCCACCGAAGTATAGAGGCCTCCGTAGCGGAGTGGTTAAACCACAGTTCCACCTGTCCCCCACCGAATTATAGAGGCCTCCGTAGCCGAGTGGTTAAACCACAGTTCCACCTGTCCCCCACCGAATTATAGAGGCCTCCGTAGCGGAGTGGTTAAACCACAGTTCCACCTGTCCCCCACCGAAGTATGGAGGCCTCAAACCACAGTTCCACCTGTCCCCCACCGAATTATAGAGGCCTCCGTAGCCGAGT
>JABXNX010000020.1:1318841-1363495 GCA_014843695.1 Archivesica marissinica | reverse complement strand
GCAACATAATACACGTGCGCAACTGCCCGATCTGTCGAACCTTTGTGTGCAGCATAATACACGTGCGCAATTGCCCGATCTGTCGAACCTTTGTGTGCAACATAATACACGTGCGCAACTGCCCGATCTGTCGAACCTTTGTGTGCAACATAATACACGTGCGCAACATGCCCGATCTGTCGAACCTTTGTGTGCAACATAATACACGTGCGCAACTGCCATCTGTCGAACCTTTGTGTGCAACATAATACACGTGCGCAACTGCCCGATCTGTCGAACCTTTGTGTGCAGCATAATACACGTGCGCAACTGCCCGATCTGTCGAACCTTTGTGTGCAACATAATACACGTGCGCAACTGCCCGATCTGTCGAACCTTTGTGTGCAACATAATACTCACGTGCGCAACTGCCCGATCTGTCGAACCTTTGTGTGCAGCATAATACACGTGCGCAACTGCCCGATCTGTCGAACCTTTGTGTGCAGCATAATACACGTGCGCAACTGCCCGATCTGTCGAACCTTTGTGTGCAGCATAATACACGTGCGCAACTGCCCGATCTGTCGAACCTTTGTGTGCAGCATAATACTCACGTGCGCAATTGCCCGATCTGTCGAACCTTTGTGTGCAGCATAATACACGTGCGCAACTGCCCGATCTGTCGAACCTTTGTGTGCAGCATAATACACGTGCGCAATTGACCGATCTGTCGAACCTTTGTGTGCAACATAATACACGTGCGCAACTGCCCAATCTGTCGAACCTTTGTGTGCAACATAATACACGTGCGCAACTGCCCGATCTGTCGAACCTTTGTGTGCAACATAATACACGTGCGCAACTGCCCGATCTGTCGAACCTTTGTGTGCAGCATAATACACGTGCGCAACTGCCCGATCTGTCGAACCTTTGTGTGCAGCATAATACACGTGCGCAACTGCCCGATCTGTCGAACCTTTGTGTGCAGCATAATACTACGTGCGCAACTGCCCGATCTGTCGAACCTTTGTGTGCAACATAATACACGTGCGCAACTGCCCGATCTGTCGAACCTTTGTGTGCAGCATAATACACGTGCGCAACTGCCCGATCTGTCGAACCTTTGTGTGCAACATAATACACGTGCGCAACTGCCCGATCTGTCGAACCTTTGTGTGCAGCATAATACACGTGCGCAACTGCCCGATCTGTCGAACCTTTGTGTGCAACATAATACACGTGCGCAACTGCCCGATCTGTCGAACCTTTGTGTGCAACATAATACACGTGCGCAACTGCCCGATCTGTCGAACCTTTGTGTGCAACATAATACACGTGCGCAACTGCCCGATCTGTCGAACCTTTGTGTGCAACATAATACACGTGCGCAACTGCCCGATCTGTCGAACCTTTGTGTGCAACATAATACACGTGCGCAACTGCCCGATCTGTCGAACCTTTGTGTGCAACATAATACACGTGCGCAACTGCCCGATCTGTCGAACCTGTGTGTGCAGCATAATACACGTGCGCAATTGACCGATCTGTCGAACCTTTGTGTGCAACATAATACACGTGCGCAACTGCCCGATCTGTCGAACCTTTGTGTTCAGCATAATACACGTGCGCAATTGACCGATCTGTCGAACCTTTGTGTGCAGCATAATACTCACGTGCGCAACTGCCCGATCTGTCGAACCTTTGTGTGCAACACAATACACGTGCGCAACTGCCCGATCTGTCGAACCTTTGTGTGCAACATAATACACGTGCGCAACTGCCCGATCTGTCGAACCTTTGTGTGCAGCATAATACACGTGCGCAACTGCCCGATCTGTCGAACCTTTGTGTGCAGCATAATACTCACGTGCGCAACTGCCCGATCTGTCGAACCTTTGTGTGCAGCATAATACACGTGCGCAACTGCCCGATCTGTCGAACCTTTGTGTGCAGCATAATACTCACGTGCGCAATTGCCCGATCTGTCGAACCTTTGTGTGCAGCATAATACACGTGCGCAACTGCCCGATCTGTCGAACCTTTGTGTGCAGCATAATACTCACGTGCGCAATTGACCGATCTGTCGAACCTTTGTGTGCACTATACACTGCGCAATCCGATCTGTCGAACCTTTGTGTGCACAAATACACATAATACACGTGCGCAACTGCCCGATCTGTCGAACCTTTGTGTGCAGCATAATACACGTGCGCAACTGCCCGATCTGTCGAACCTTTGTGTGCAACATAATACACGTGCGCAACTGCCCGATCTGTCGAACCTTTGTGTGCAGCATAATACACGTGCGCAACTGCCCGATCTGTCGAACCTTTGTGTGCAGCATAATACACGTGCGCAACTGCCCGATCTGTCGAACCTTTGTGTGCAACATAATACACGTGCGCAACTGCCCGATCTGTCGAACCTTTGTGTGCAACATAATACACGTGCGCAACTGCCCGATCTGTCGAACCTTTGTGTGCAACATAATACACGTGCGCAACTGCCCGATCTGTCGAACCTTTGTGTGCAACATAATACACGTGCGCAACTGCCCGATCTGTCGAACCTTTGTGTGCAGCATAATACACGTGCGCAATTGACCGATCTGTCGAACCTTTGTGTGCAACATAATACACGTGCGCAACTGCCCGATCTGTCGAACCTTTGTGTGCAACATAATACACGTGCGCAACTGCCCGATCTGTCGAACCTTTGTGTGCAACATAATACTCAGTGCGCAACTGCCCGATCTGTCGAACCTTTGTGTGCAACATAATACACGTGCGCAACTGCCCGATCTGTCGAACCTTTGTGTGCAACATAATACACGTGCGCAACTGCCCGATCTGTCGAACCTTTGTGTGCAGCATAATACACGTGCGCAATTGCCCGATCTGTCGAACCTTTGTGTGCAACATAATACACGTGCGCAACTGCCCGATCTGTCGAACCTTTGTGTGCAACATAATACACGTGCGCAACTGCCCGATCTGTCGAACCTTTGTGTGCAACATAATACACGTGCGCAACTGCCCGATCTGTCGAACCTTTGTGTGCAGCATAATACACGTGCGCAACTGCCCGATCTGTCGAACCTTTGTGTGCAGCATAATACACGTGCGCAACTGCCCGATCTGTCGAACCTTTGTGTGCAACATAATACACGTGCGCAACTGCCCGATCTGTCGAACCTTTGTGTGCAGCATAATACACGTGCGCAATTGACCGATCTGTCGAACCTTTGTGTGCAACATAATACACGTGCGCAACTGCCCGATCTGTCGAACCTTTGTGTGCAGCATAATACACGTGCGCAACTGCCCGATCTGTCGAACCTTTGTGTGCAGCATAATACTACGTGCGCAACTGCCCGATCTGTCGAACCTTTGTGTGCAGCATAATACACGTGCGCAACTGCCCGATCTGTCGAACCTTTGTGTGCAGCATAATACTCACGTGCGCAACTGCCCGATCTGTCGAACCTTTGTGTGCAGCATAATACACGTGCGCAACTGCCCGATCTGTCGAACCTTTGTGTGCAGCATAATACACGTGCGCAATTGACCGATCTGTCGAACCTTTGTGTGCAACATAATACACGTGCGCAACTGCCCGATCTGTCGAACCTTTGTGTGCAACATAATACACGTGCGCAACTGCCCGATCTGTCGAACCTTTGTGTGCAACATAATACACGTGCGCAACTGCCCGATCTGTCGAACCTTTGTGTGCAGCATAATACACGTGCGCAACTGCCCGATCTGTCGAACCTTTGTGTGCAGCATAATACTACGTGCGCAACTGCCCGATCTGTCGAACCTTTGTGTGCAACATAATACACGTGCGCAACTGCCCGATCTGTCGAACCTTTGTGTGCAACATAATACACGTGCGCAACTGCCCGATCTGTCGAACCTTTGTGTGCAACATAATACACGTGCGCAACTGCCCGATCTGTCGAACCTTTGTGTGCAACATAATACACGTGCGCAACTGCCCGATCTGTCGAACCTTTGTGTGCAACATAATACACGTGCGCAACTGCCCGATCTGTCGAACCTTTGTGTGCAACATAATACACGTGCGCAACTGCCCGATCTGTCGAACCTTTGTGTGCAGCATAATACACGTGCGCAATTGACCGATCTGTCGAACCTTTGTGTGCAACATAATACACGTGCGCAACTGCCCGATCTGTCGAACCTTTGTGTGCAACATAATACACGTGCGCAACTGCCCGATCTGTCGAACCTTTGTGTGCAACATAATACACGTGCGCAACTGCCCGATCTGTCGAACCTTTGTGTGCAACATAATACACGTGCGCAACTGCCCGATCTGTCGAACCTTTGTGTGCAACATAATACACGTGCGCAACTGCCCGATCTGTCGAACCTTTGTGTGCAGCATAATACACGTGCGCAATTGACCGATCTGTCGAACCTTTGTGTGCAACATAATACACGTGCGCAACTGCCCGATCTGTCGAACCTTTGTGTGCAGCATAATACACGTGCGCAATTGACCGATCTGTCGAACCTTTGTGTGCAGCATAATACTCACGTGCGCAACTGCCCGATCTGTCGAACCTTTGTGTGCAGCATAATACACGTGCGCAACTGCCCGATCTGTCGAACCTTTGTGTGCAACATAATACACGTGCGCAACTGCCCGATCTGTCGAACCTTTGTGTGCAACATAATACACGTGCGCAACTGCCCGATCTGTCGAACCTTTGTGTGCAACATAATACACGTGCGCAACTGCCCGATCTGTCGAACCTTTGTGTGCAGCATAATACACGTGCGCAACTGCCCGATCTGTCGAACCTTTGTGTGCAGCATAATACACGTGCGCAACTGCCGATCTGTCGAACCTTGTGTGCAGCATAATACACGTGCGCAACTGCCCGATCTGTCGAACCTTTGTGTGCAACATAATACTCACGTGCGCAACTGCCCGATCTGTCGAACCTTTGTGTGCAGCATAATACTCACGTGCGCAACTGCCCGATCTGTCGAACCTTTGTGTGCAGCATAATACTCACGTGCGCAACTGCCCGATCTGTCGAACCTTTGTGTGCAACACAATACACGTGCGCAACTGCCCAATCTGTCGAACCTTTGTGTGCAACACAATACACGTGCTCAACTGCCCGATCTGTCGAACCTTTGTGTGCAACACAATACACGTGCGCAACTGCCCAATCTGTCGAACCTTTGTGTGCAGCATAATACACGTGCGCAACTGCCCAATCTGTCGAACCTTTGTGTGCAGCATAATACTGACGTGCGCAACTGCCCGATCTGTCGAACCTTTGTGTGCAACATAATACACGTGCGCAACTGCCCGATCTGTCGAACCTTTGTGTGCAACATAATACACGTGCGCAACTGCCCGATCTGTCGAACCTTTGTGTGCAACATAATACACGTGCGCAACTGCCCGATCTGTCGAACCTTTGTGTGCAGCATAATACACGTGCGCAATTGACCGATCTGTCGAACCTTTGTGTGCAACATAATACACGTGCGCAACTGCCCGATCTGTCGAACCTTTGTGTGCAACATAATACACGTGCGCAACTGCCCGATCTGTCGAACCTTTGTGTGCAACACAATACACGTGCGCAACTGCCCGATCTGTCGAACCTTTGTGTGCAACATAATACTCACGTGCGCAACTGCCCGATCTGTCGAACCTTTGTGTGCAGCATAATACACGTGCGCAACTGCCCGATCTGTCGAACCTTTGTGTGCAGCATAATACTCACGTGCGCAAATGACCGATCTGTCGAACCTTTGTGTGCAGCATAATACTGACGTGCAACTGCCCGATCTGTCGAACCTTTGTGTGCAACATAATACACGTGCGCAATTGCCCGATCTGTCGAACCTTTGTGTGCAACATAATACACGTGCGCAATTGACCGATCTGTCGAACCTTTGTGTGCAACATAATACACGTGTGCAATTGACCGGCACGCGATAATGGTGTATCATTGGGAGTTCTTAGAAATGTATCTATGAACGTGTTCCTAGTAACGGTGTAAATCTATGAACGTGTTCCTAGAAACGGTGTATATCTATGAACGTGTTCCTAGAAACGGTGTAGGTATATGGAATTGTTCCTAAGATGCAGTTGAGTTGGTCTTGGAAACGTCGCGTATGTCTGGATTTGTTCTAACAATCGTCGTGTAAGTATGTGGATTTGTACTTGGAAACGTCATGCAGGCCTATGTTCGTAGAAGCGTCAATTAATTATATGGATGTGTTCCTAGAAGCTTCGTGTATGTATGTGGAATTGTTCTTACAAGCTTCGTGTATGTCTGTGGATTTGTTCTTACAAGCTTCGTGTATGTCTGTGGATTTGTTCTTACAAGCTTCGTGTATGTCTATGGATTTGTTCTTGCAAGCTTCATGTATGTCTATGGATTTGTTCTTACAAGCTTCGTGTATGTCTATGGATTTGTTCTTACAAGCTTCGTGTATGTCTATGGATTTGTTCTTACATGCTTCGTGTATGTCTATGGATTTGTTCTTACAAGCTTCGTGTATGTCTATGGATTTGTTCTTACAAGCTTCGTGTATGTCTATGGATTTGTTCTTACAAGCTTCGTGTATGTCTGTGGATTTGTTCTTACAAGCTTCGTGTATGTCTGTGGATTTGTTCTTACAAGCTTCGTGTAAATCTGTGGATTGGTTCTTACAAGCTTCGTGTTAATCTGTGGATTTGTTCTTACAAGCTTCGTGTATGTCTGTGGATTTGTTCTTACAAGCGTCGTGTATGTCTGTGGATTTGTTCTTACAAGCTTCGTGTTAATCTGTGGATTGGTCCTTACAAGCTTCATGTATGTCTGTGGATTTGTTCTTACAAGCGTCGTGTAAGTCTATGTATTTGTTCTTACAGGCTTCGTGTAAATCTGTGGATTTGTTCTTACAAGCTTCGTGTATTTCTATTGATTTGTTCTTACAGGCTACGTGTAAATCTGTGGATTTGTTCTTACAAGCTTCGTGTATGTCTATGGATTTGTTCTTACAAGCTTCGTGTATGTCTGTGGATTTGTTCTTACAAGCTTCGTGTATGTCTGTGGATTTGTTCTTACGAGCTTTGTGTATGTCTATGTATTTGTTCTTACAAGCTTCGTGTATGTCTATGGATTTGTTCTTTGAAGCTTCGTGTATGTCTATGGATTTGTTCTTACAAGCTTCGTGTATGTCTATGGATTTGTTCTTTGAAGCTTCGTGTATGTCTATGGATTTGTTCTTACAAGCTTCGTGTATGTCTATGGATTTGTTCTTACAAGCTTCGTGTATGTCTGTGTATTTGTTCTTACAAGCTTCGTGTATGTCTATGGATTTGTTCTTTGAAGCTTCGTGTATGTCTGTGGATTTGTTCTTACAAGCTTCGTGTATGTATATGGATTTGTTCTTACAAGCTTCGTGTATGTATATGGATTTGTTCTTACAAGCTTCGTGTATGTCTATGGATTTGTTCTTACAAGCTTTGTGTATGTCTATGGATTTGTTTTTACAAGCTTTGTGTATGTCTATGGATTTGTTCTTACAAGCTTCGTGTATGTCTATGTATTTGTTCTTACAAGCTTTGTGTATGTCTATGGATTTGTTCTTACAAGCTTCGTGTATGTCTATGGATTTGTTCTTACAAGCTTCGTGTATGTCTTTGGATTTGTTCTTACAAGCTTCGTGTATGTCTGTGGATTTGTACTTACAAGCTTTGTGTATGTCTGTGGATTTGTTCTTACAAGCTTTCTGTATGTCTATGGATTTGTTCTTACAAGCTTCGTGTATGTCTGTGGATTTGTTCTTACAAGCTTCGTGTATGTCTATGGATTTGTTCTTACAAGCGTCGTGTATGTCTGTGGATTTGTTCTTACAAGCTTCGTGTATGTCTGTGGATTTGTTCTTACAAGCTTCGTGTATGTCTATGGATTTGTTCTTACAAGCTTCATGTATGTCTATGGATTTGTTCTTACAAGCTTCGTGTATGTCTGTGGATTTGTTCTTACAAGCTTCGTGTATGTCTATGGATTTGTTCTTTCAAGCTTCGTGTATGTCTGTGGATTTGTTCTTACAAGCTTCGTGTATATATGTGAATTTGTTCTTACAAGCTTCGTGTATGTCTATGGATTTGTTCTTACACGCTTCGTTTATTTCTGTGAATTTGTTCTTACAAGCTTCGTGTATGTCTATGGATTTGTTCTTACACGCTTCGTGTATTTCTGTGGATTTGTTCTTACAAGCTTCGTGTATGTCTATGGATTTGTTCTTACAAGCTTCGTGTATGTCTATGGATTTGTTCTTACAAGCTTCGTGTATGTCTATGAATTTGTTCTTACAAGCTTCGTGTATGTCTATGGATTTGTTCTTACAAGCTTCGTGTATGTCTATGGATTTGTTCTTACAAGCGTCGTGTATGTCTATGGATTTGTTCTTACAAGCGTCGTGTATGTCTATGGATTTGTTCTTACAAGCGTCGTGTATGTCTGTGGATTTGTTCTTACAAGCGTCGTGTATGTCTATGGATTTGTTCTTACAAGCTTCGTGTATGTCTATGGATTTGTACTTACAAGCTTCATGTATGTCCGTGGATTTGTTCTTACAAGCTTCGTGTATGTCTATGGATTTGTACTTACAAGCTTCGTGTATGTCTGTGGATTTGTTCTTACAAGCTTCGTGTATGTCTGTGGATTTGTTCTTACAAGCTTCGTGTATGTCTATGGATTTGTTCTTACAAGCTTCGTGTATGTCTATGGATTTGTTCTTACAAGCTTCGTGTATTTCTATGGATTTGTTCTTACAAGCTTCGTGTATGTCTATGGATTTGTTCTTACAAGCTTCGTGTATGTCTATGGATTTGTTCTTACAAGCTTCGTGTATGTCTATGGATTTGTTCTTACAAGCTTCGTGTATGTCTATGGATTTGTTCTTACAAGCGTCGTGTAATAGTGCAGCGGCAACAGGGGGTAAAAAAGTGACCTACCCCTCCCGGTGGTATAACAAGACAAAACTACTTTTAAATGATAGGTATTGATGTCCTCGAATAATTTAGTGGGTGTGTACTAAGCAAAAAGGTGTACAAATATGCATATTAACCCCTTATGTCCGGCTACCTTCATAATTTCCTTCAAAATCATTAGCTGGCATTTAGCTAGTTTTCAGGCATGATACATCATATAAACCACCATGATACTCTTCCTCTTTGTCTAGGAAAAGGCAATTGAAGGGATTTACGATGATAAATTGCATTTTAGCCCACTTTAAATTCAAAATTAACCCATTGAGGGCCATTTTTGCTTTCGTCCATCATCTAATGTCTGCCTACTTTGATAAACGGTTGGTTATATGCCATTGATTAAGAAATATTTCTTCAGATTACCTATTTAGCATCCTTCCAAAGATTATAAATCAATTGTTTTGCTGATAAGTAGTAGGCCAATGATACAATGTGCATGACTGTAGGCCAGTTTTTCATTTTCAATCCTCAACATTATCGAGTTCATTGACATTCACATTTGGACAATTCTCGCAGCTGCAAAGTTCAATGCACTTTAGTCCTGCAAGGACACATGTGCACCTTGCGCCTTCTTTGCAATCCCCGTCTTTGCAGTATAGATGGGTGAGATCCCTTACTTCCGCTGGAGCTGATTCCTTTTTAAACATGACTGGGTGGAGTCCTGACTCCTCACGGAACCATCCGCATTCAGCTGGATCTCCTAACTCTGGCTTGGGAACATGACTATTGCACCAGATCAAAGACTGATATCTCGCTCTGAGTACATGCTGCGCGAAAGCATCCTCAGTTGGTGGCAACTGAGTGGCTGGTTTATCCGTGGTAGTTGCTAGCACATAGCGTAGCTCATCCAATGTCTTACACTTCTTCCCTTTACTCCCGTAAAGTGCAAGTGTGAAAGTCCTGGCAGCTTCCGACCATTTATCTAAAGAACTGTTGCTGTCCAATTCAAGGACAGAACTCGTTGGTTTAGTCAGAACAGTGAATGCTGTCTTCTTACCAATGCCAAACATGGAGTTTGTTGAGTCACAACCAGTCAGGGCATGCGCTGACGGCAGAGACATGCAGACATCATTGCCGAGTTCCGAGGCTATGGTGTGGATTGGGATGAATCGTTCTCTTGTGACAAATTTTCCGGCATGGCTAGCATGCATGTAAACCTGATCAGTCAACATTCCAATGTTCATGTAGAAAAGGAGTATCACAAGCACATCTGTGTCGTCTGTCCTGATGATGGTTCGATGATAATCGGACGTTAGATTTACTGCATGCAGAACCATCCTTGTATCAGCTTCTTCCTGACTGCTGAAATGAGTCTTTAAGTCCTCTACACCAGCATCTGACACCGTGACAACCTTTTCACCATTCTGAAAGCCGCCTGCAATTACAACTGACTTGTCAGCTGGAACTCTGTCCTGGGCATTGGTGACCACATATTCGCTAATGAATTAAACCAATTCGGGTTTGTTCCCTGCTCCTCTCAAGAACTGTCTGAAATTAGGAACTGTTCTGTTCCCAATGATGTGATGAGTTTGGGCAGTCGGTGTGTCCGTGGTTGAGGTTCCTCTCCGCTGGTGTTCATCAGACTTGATGGACACCTGGCAGTCATATCTGTCAAAGACTAAAATGACCACACCTGTTTGGATGGCAGGATTTTTCAGTAGCCGAATCAGCCTTTTGACAATGATTTCTGCAAGGTTATCAAACGTTTTGAAGTGGTCTTCATTCAGGGCTTGTATCATCGCCATACCATCAACAATGTAGGCAGAACATTCCTGGTCAGTTTGTGGTAGTTCCAGAATTTCATCGCAAACAGACTCAATCTTCTTTGCTAGGTCAGCCTTGTTTGTCTTCCTCATGGCACCATCGTCGTGGAATAAGGACGGAGGGACTGCCGCTAGTTCATAAGAAAGTACCATCTTCAGGTCAACATCTCTGTTCTTTGAAACGGCAAGGAGACGTCGGTGTTGATGATTACCTTGTTCTGTTTGTCATTGGTCAGATGTTTCTTCATGTCGGCAAATGTCAGGGCTGTTTTCCTTGGGATTGCATCCCAAAAACTCCGTTTCTGCTCAACTAACCGATCATTTATGAACTCATCGAAGACAGCTTTTCCCTTTACCGGCAAGGAACTGAGGGACTGTTCAACGGCTGTCGAGGCAACTCTTCCGCTGACAATGTTCACTAGTCTTTCGGGAACCTCATTTAAATCAAAGGGGTCCTGGCAGTGATTCAAAATGTATCCTTCCACTTTATATACGTCTTCGACATCACGGCCCATTCTTGTCTTTTGGAGCTCCTCGTGTTCTTTCCTACTCCTTTTCGAACTGCACAACTGCTTGAACACCTCTGCATACTCACCAGTTATGTGCCTTGTCAAGAGCCATCGCAGAAGAGCACCTTTCCGAAGAGTAAACCCTATAACTCCACCATCGCTCTTGGCCTCTCGATTTATTGTCTGCTCCAGTGCCTGGTCAGTTGGTACACAATTGAAGGTGGTTTCATCCTTCCTTCTAACTACAAAGCCACCATTTTGAAGATGGTGAAATGCAGCTGGTTGTGTTGTTTCAAGCATTTTCATTTCCAGGACATAAACAGGTGTATATCTGGCGTAGTTGACCCTCCCAGCTAAATGAAAGAATGGTACAGTTTCCAAAACGGCATCGAGATGTAACGAAAAGTTTGCCTCTCTGTCGGCTCTTGTTAACCTGAGGAGCACAGAAACTATCTCTAAGAAACTGTCCCAAAATGCAAATGTAGATGATTGCTTCCTTCCGTCTTCCCGAAACCTAGATATCGTGCTGCGGACAGCAGACAAACGACCTTCAATATCTTGACACTTAGCATTTGCCATTGCAGTATCCCTCTCCTGGAAAGAGGCATCAAGGTCATTGATGAGGCCAGCGATTTCATCATCAACCTATGGAAGGCCGTTGGCTCTGGCATAAGACTATGCAGCAGACAAGTACAAATGCATCATTGCTTCAAGAACTATCTTCAACCCTCGAAGGGCTCGTGTATAATGCTTTCCCTGAAGCATTTGGACTGTAGATGCTGTAGCAAAAAGTCCTGATGAAGAGAGTATATCTTGGAGACCTCCATCACCAAACAGTTTGCCGATCGAAGCTATTAATGCCATGACCAGGTGCATCCCCCCTAATCTCATGGTCACCTTACCATCAAGCGACTCTGGCTTGTTCCACAGTATTTGCTGTGCCTTGCTATAAATCGCCAGGTCAGCTGTCACAACAATATGTCCTTGTCCCAAGCGCTCAGCAATCAATACAAGTTTCAGCAGAGTTGTGAAAATGGTTGAGAAGTCTGATGGTGGTGCATGAATAAATGGAAGGTATCTGATTGTGGTAACAGGAATGGACATACCAGTTACCAACGAATTGAATCCACTCCATGCTGGAAGTGACGAATTCTCGCCTTTTGATTTCCGCGCCAACTCCCATATCAGATCTCTCAGCTGAGATGAGATATAGCTGTCCCCTTTTATTACCTGTAGTAATGAGACAGACGATGCTGTGGGTGGTTCTGGCTTTTTGTGAGGTTTAAGGTATCTTTGAAGGGCAGGTTCTTCATATTCAGACACATCCAAGGACTTGGCAGCAGTGCGTGGGATTCCACCTAGATCACTTTGCTTTGGCAACTGCTGGTAGAGAACAACTGCCATACAATGAGTGGATGATTTGCCATCCAGAGTATCTTCATTTTGATCAAAATTATCAATTGCTGCATGTACAGTCGAATTCAGATCGCCGCTGTCGAAGCATGATATGCCACGTGGAATGTAGACTTCTGACTGGGACAATTCATCTTTTGCCACAGAAGTGATAAATCGTCTCACTTCATCATATGAAATAGAGAAGCCAAGGGAGTTCAGAACATCTATCAGAGATCTACTACCGAAGTCATGGTGCATTTGTATGCCAAGACCAAAGGTTATAGGAGTTTGAATTGAGCATGAGACGCTGATGATGCTATGACAAATTCCCAAGACTCGAAGCAAACTGGAATCTTCACGACCTTCTGACGCACCTGATGCATTGAAATCATGTTTTGAAGTAAGCCAACATATAAAATCTACCAAAATACCAGGTACAAACTCTTTGCATTTACCCATTTCAAGTTCACCACTTTGTTTATATTCACTAGCCTGAAATGTTATTTCATCTATTGTCTTTCGAATTATTCCAGCCGCTTTGTGAAGGGTCACACTGTCCTCCTGGTACACTGAGTTTTCAATGAGTTCAAAATCACCATTTTCTGACATTTCCATCTGAAGGTCGCTCACTTTCTTAAGCGCATCTCCTAATGTTACCCGATTAGAACATACAAAGTCAGACTTCCCAGCTTGAGAGATGAATACAATCTGATCACCGAAGTGTTGTTTCAGTTTTTCTTTCAGCTTCCATGGCGAATAGCCCTTGACATCACTGTCGCCAGTATCTCCGAGTATCTCAACAAACCTGCTTTGTAAGACCGAGAGTAGAACAACAGACTTCTTTGGGGAAAACACATTTTTCTCCATTTCCTTACAAAGTTTGTGCAAAGCTTTTTCATGGATAGTTTCTAATTGAGCAGTCTCATTCCTTACTCGCCCAGCCTTGATATTTCGGTCAGATATATATGGACCATAGCAGGATCTATGGTACTTTGCATCAACTGCAAAGAGATCGGGATACGAAAGCATTCGAAGACGCACCTCATGATCCTGTCTCTGTTCCGCCGCATCAAGCACATGCTGCCGGGTTGAAGATCCAGTTCCAGATGAAATCGGGGTTAATTGTTCGTGTCGTTTGTATGCTTTACCGCATATAAAGCAATCTCCTCGAATATTAAACTTTGATGTATCATTCCTTCGAAGTCTGCTTGAAGGTCCTTCACCAGCATCCGCAGAAGAGTCCGGTGCAGACGTTTGGAGGCATTCTAAGTTACGCTTGCTTGTATATGACGCTCTACAATTATGGTGGAAAGCAATTCCAATGTTGCCATTTTGAATGTCTGGAATATATGAAGCGATCCGGTCATAAACTTCATCATAAAATCATTTCGTACTTTTGCAGCATTAAGGAATGTGCGTATTCCGTCAACTGTCGGCTTTTTAATAAACTTTCCCTGGCCATCAGTTAAGGGTTTGTCACAGATGACGCAGTTCACATCGCTAAGTTGTCGCCTTTTGGGTTGGGGTTCTTCACTCAATTCCATTTTCCTGTTATGTAAGAAACAAAACATTATTATTGTAATATTCACATCAATTTAAGTCTGAGGGAATTTCATCATAAATGTTTATATTTATAAACTAGTTTCCATTGGTGTACGCCCATTAGGGAGCCATATACAACTATGCTTTCACTGCCATTATCGCTATCTTAAGGTGAATAGCAATAGCGCTAAAAACTAGCGCATGTGGTTGCTTCTTCCGTAATACAACTAAATGAGCGTGCAAATGCACAGCTAGTTGCATGCTAGGGGTGTCTCCGGTACACAGTACCAAATATATAGGGCACCCTAAGAAAGCACATCAAAATATACACACCACATAGTAGGCATATACCTGTGTGAACAAAGGTGAGTGTATCACCAGGTTAACATGCCCATGCATAGGCAATGACCATTGTCCAGTCAGGTTTATGATGCTGGCAAGTAGGATTATCATTGATAAAAATGATAGTCATCGATTATGATATTTTTTGCTTACACTTACCTGCTATGAACTTGTAAAGAAGGTAGAGCTTTAGCCATGTTAGCAATCATAGCTTTGGAATCAAAATATGTGCACATTTTTTCTTACAAAATTGAAAGTGAAAGTGAAACTAAAACAAATGATTGACTGCTATGCCATCTATCTGCAAAAAGATGAATGAAACTATAAACATGGTAACATGGTATTATTTCATTATACATTTTTTTTGATAGAATATGTTCAACAGTTAAATACCACCAACAAAGTATTTTTTCTTTTGGGTGGTTTTATCAGTGACATACCCACAAGATGATGGGAAAGAATGTTTCAATGAAATCCATGTTTTCAGAATAAAAGAGAAATAAGTTCGAAGAAAATCATTAAAAAATGGCCAAAAATGGCCAATAAGGGGTTAATTTGTTGACTTTAAGTGGGCTTAAAGGCTTCCAATCACCATAAATACCTTCTACGGGATGTCTTTTAACCAAAACCTAGGCCCCATTGTGGTTTTTAAGTTGTATCATGCCTAAAAACAAGCCAAAATGCCAGCAAATGGTTTTGAAGGAAATGATGAAGATAGCCGGACATAAGGGGTTAATATGCATAGTTGTACACCTTTTAGCTTAGTACACACCACTAAATTATTCAAGGACATCAATACCTTTAATTTAAGACCGGTTTCATCTTGTTATACCACCGGGAGGGGTAGGTCCCCTTTTTAGGGCTCTTTTTGAGACCTTGCCACTGCACTATAAGTCATGTCGGTTTGTTCATTGAAGCTTCGTGTACTTATCTGGATTTGTTTAGTTGCCATGATGAGTTTCTGAACCTAGTCAGTGACATATTTGAACTTGAGGTGTAAATAAGTGTAATACATATAGTGTTAGTAAATGATATAACAGTGTAGCCAGGAAGGTGTGTGATACTCCGAGGCAAATTGATTATCATCTAGAGTGCTCGATGTTAGAATATGTCATTTAATATGAAATGAAACATGATAATCGATTGATCCAACGCCAAAGCAAACCGAATTTCGAGTTCCGTTGTACCTCCTGACATACCACTATGACGAGCTATTGAAAGACTTGTTGGGGCTGGTTCTATTGGACGTTCTGGCCTGGAGTTCCTGGGGACTTGTTGGGGCTGGTTCTATTGGACGTTCTGGCCTGGAGTTCCGTGGAACTTGTTGGGGCTGGTTCTATTGGACGTTCTGGCCTGGAGTTCCGGGGGACTTGTTGGGGCTGGTTCTATTGGATGTTCTGGCCTGGAGTTCCGGGGGACTTGTTGGGGCTGGTTCTATTGGACGTTCTGGCCTGGAGTTCCGGGGGACTTGTTGGGGCTTGTTCTATTGGACGTTCTGGCCTGGAGTTCCGGGGGACTTGTTGGGGCTGGTTCTATTGGACATTCTGGCCTGGAGTTCCGGGGGACTTGTTGGGGCTTGTTCTAGTGGACGTTCTGGCCTGGAGTTCCGGGAGACTTGTTTGGGGCTGGTTCTATTGGATGTTCTGGCCTGGAGTTCCGGGGGACTTGTTGGGGCTGATTCTATTGGACTTTCTGGCCTGGAGTTCCGGGTGACTTGTTGGGGCTGGTTCTATTGGACGTTCTGGCCTGGAGTTCCGGGGACTTGTTGGGGCTGGTACTATTGGACAACCTGGCCTGGAGTTCCGGGGGACTTGATGGGGCTGGTTCTATTGGATGTTCTGGCCTGGAGTTCCGGGGGACTTGATGGGGCTGGTTGTATTGGACTTTCTGGCCTGGAGTTCCGGGGGACTTGTTAGGGCTGGTTTTATTGGACATTCTGGCCTGGAGTTCCGGGGGACTTGTTGAGGCTGGTTCTATTGGACATTCAGGCCTGGAGTTCCGGGGGACTTGTTGGGGCTGGTTCTATTGAACGTTCTGGCCTGGAGTTCCGGGGGACTTGTTGGGGCTGGGTCTATTGGACGTTCTGACCTGGAGTTCCGGGAGACTTGTTGGGACTGGTTCTATTTGACGACGTGGCCTGGAGTTCGGGAATACTTGATGGAGACGGTTCTATTTGACGACCTGGCCTGGAGTTCCGGGGGACTTGTTGGGGCCGGTTCTATTGGACGACGTGGCCTGTAGTTCCGGGGGACTTGTTGGGGCTGGTTGTATTGAACGACGTGGCCTGGAGTTAGGCAATACTTGATGGGGCCGGTTCTACTTGACGACGTGGCCTGGAGTTCCGGGGGACTTGTTTGGGCTGGTTGCATTGGACGACGTGGCCTTGGGGTCCGGGGGACTTGTTGGGGCCGGTTGTATTGGACGACGTGTCCTGGAGTTCCGGGGGACTTGTTGGGGCCGGTTCTATTTGATGCCTGGCCTGGAGTTCGGGGGACTTGTTGGGGCTGGTTCTATTGGACGTTCTGGCCTGGATTTCCGGGGGACTTGTTGGGGCTGGTTCTATTGGACGTTCTGGCCTGGTATTCCGGGGACTTGTTGGCGCTGGTTCTATTGGACGTTCTGGTCTGGAGTTCCGGGGGACTTGTTGGGGCTGGTTCTATTGGACGTTCTGGCCTGGAGTTCCGGGGGACTTGTTGGGGCTGGTTCTATTGGACGTTCTGGCCTGGAGTTCCGGGGGACTTGTTGGGGCTGGTTCTATTGGACGTTCTGGCCTGGAGTTCCGGGGGACTTGTTGGGGCTGGTTCTATTGGACGTTCTGGCCTGGAGTTCCGGGGGACTTGTTGGGGCTGGTTCTATTGGATGTTCTGGTCTGGAGTTCCGGGGGACTTGTTGGGGCTGGGTCTATTGGACGTTCTGGCCTGCATTTCCGGGGACTTGTTGGGGCTGGTTCTATTGGATGTTCTGGCCTGGAGTTCCGGGGGACTTGTTGGGGCTGGTTCTATTGGACGTTCTTGCCTGGAGTTCCGGGGGACTTGTTGGGGCTGGGTCTATTGGACGTTCTGACCTGGAGTTCCGGGAGACTTGTTGGGACTTGTTCTATTTGACGACATGGCCTGGAGTTCGGGAATACTTGATGGGGACGGTTCTATTTGACGACCTGGCCTGGAGTTCCGGGGGACTTGTTGGGGCCGGTTCTATTGGACGACGTGGCCTGTAGTTCCGGGGGACTTGTTGTGGCTGGTTGTATTGGACGACGTGGCCTGGAGTTCGGCAATGCTTGATGGGGCCGGTTCTACTTGACCACGTGGCCTGGAGTTCCGGGGGACTTGTTTGGGCTGGTTGCATTGGACGACGTGGCCTTGGGGTCCGGGGGACTTGTTGGGGCCGGTTGTATTGGACGACGTGTCCTGGAGTTCCGGGGGACTTGTTGGGGCCGGTTCTACTTGACGACGTGGCCTGGAGTTCCGGGGGACTTGTTGGGGCCGGTCTACTTGACGACGTGGCATGTAGTTCCGGGGACTTGTTGGGGACGGTTCTATTGACGACGTGGCCTGGAGTTCCGGGGGACTTGTTGGGGCCGGTTCTACTTGACAAAGTGGCCTGTAGTTCCGGGGAGTTGTTGGGGACGGTTCTACTTGACGATGTGGCCTGGAGTTCCGGGGAACTTGTTGGGGCCGGTTCTACATGACGACGTGGCCTAGATATCCGGGGACTTGTTGGGGCCAGTTCTACTTGACGACGTGGCCTGGAGTTCCGGGGGACTTGTTGGTGCCGGTTCTACTTGACGACGTGGCCTGCAGTTCCGGGGGAATTGTTGGGGCCGGTTCTACATGACGACGTGGCCTGGAGTTCCGGGGGACTTGTTGGGGCCGGTTCTACTTGACAAAGTGGCCTGTAGTTCCGGGGAGTTGTTGGGGACGGTTCTACTTGACGATGTGGCCTGGAGTTCCGGGGAACTTGTTGGGGCCGGTTCTACATGACGACGTGGCCTAGATATCCGGGGGACTTGTTGGGGCCAGTTCTACTTGACGACGTGGCCTGGAGTTCCGGGGGACTTGTTGGTGCCGGTTCTACTTGACGACGTGGCCTGCAGTTCCGGGGGAATTGTTGGGGCCGGTTCTACTTGACAACGTGGCCTGGAGTTCCGGGAGACTTGTTGGGGCCGGTTCTACTTGACAAAGTGGCCTGTAGTTCCGGGGAGTTGTTGGGGACGGTTCTACTTGACGATGTGGCCTGGAGTTCCGGGGAACTTGTTGGGGCCGGTTCTACATGACGACGTGGCCTAGATATCCGGGGGACTTGTTGGGGCCAGTTCTACTTGACGACGTGGCCTGGAGTTCCGGGGGACTTGTTGGTGCCGGTTCTACTTGACGACGTGGCCTGCAGTTCCGGGGGACTTGTTGGGGCCGGTTCTACTTGACGACGTGGCAAGGAGTTGCGGGGGACATGTTGAGGCCGGTTCTACTTGACGACGTGGCCTGGAGTTCCGGGGGACTAGTTGAGGACGGTTCTACTTGACGACGTGGCCTGGAGTTCCGGGGGACTTGTTGGGGCCGGTTCTACTTGACGACGTGGCAAGGAGTTGCGGGGGACATGTTGAGGCCGGTTCTACTTGACGACGTGGCTGGAGTTACGGGGGACATGTTGGGGCCGGTTCTACTTGACGACGTGGCCTGGAGTTCCGGGGGACTTGTTGGGGCCGGTTCTACTTGACGACGTGGCAAGGAGTTGCGGGGGACATGTTGAGGCCGGTTCTACTTGACGACGTGGCATGGAGTTGCGGGGGACATGTTGAGGCCGGTTCTACTTGACGACGTGGCATGGAGTTGCGGGGGACATGTTGGGGCCGGTTCTACTTGACGACGTGGCCTGGAGTTACGGGGGACATGTTGGGGCCGGTTCTACTTGACGACGTGGCCTGGAGTTGCGGGGGACATGTTGGGCCGGTTCTACATGACGACGTGGCATGGAGTTCCGGGGGACATGTTGGGGCCGGTTCTACTTGACCCCGAGTTATAGTTATTTTTTTATACAAATTTATTTTAGCTCGATTGCGAAACAAGTTCTTTCCACTTATATTAATCACTCACGAGACCTCATTACTGATGGAATTCATCGCCACGAGGGAAGCGGCAACGTGGAAAACACATGCCTTGCCGAAGGGCACAATCGTAACGGCTCCAGCGGGGCTCGAACTACGGACCTTTCGCACCAGAAATGAACGCGCATCCACTGTGATATCGCGACTTCCATGGTGACGCATGTTTAATAATAATAATAATAATAATAATAAGGACTTTTCGCCATTATAGCAAGCTAATCTAAGTCTCAGATGTATAAAACATTGCCACAACTGCTGGTATTTGAAATCGAACACCATGAGTGTTATATATACAGCAAACAAACGACGGAGAAACGATTAAAGAAAAATAGTTATTCAGAAAACAATTATTCCAAAATTGAAATGTTCACGAACGCACATCAGATGTATCACAGCTTTATGCGCAGTTTCACGTGCGTCTATGTCTGATTAACTCGAGCATCGGGGTATGAAGCGTTGGGAAATGAACAATTATCCGTTTTACTGAAGTAGCTTTCCTGATTTACACATCTTTTTCTCAGAGGTCCTAATCAATGAATATTAGAGACAAAAGTAAATCAAATCCTAGACACTTGTTTATGGCGCAGTAGCATGGAACATTCGAGAGGAATTATTGATAATGTACATATGCGTTGGTATTGTGACAGGGACAATGCTAATACTGTAATTTCGGAAGATCCATATGTTAAAATCACAACAAAAGCGATCAAAACAAAATTAAGAAAATATTGTTTTTAAACATCGGTCCTACAATAGTGACATGTTTGAAATGTTTATGACTGGATTTGTGTAGTTTATCGACAGTTGTGCTCACATCTCATAACGAGCGCTATAAAACACACCATGCTTTCCCAGTATACCATAACCGTGACTAACGTACTACAGTCAAACCTGTGTTAGTGGTCACCTCTATAAAACACACCATGCTTTCCCAGTATACCATAACCGTGACTAACGTACTACAGTCAAACCTGTGTTAGTGGTCACCTCTATAAAACACACCATGCTTTCCCAGTATACCATAACCGTGACTAACGTACTACAGTCAAACCTGTGTTAGTGGTCACCTCTATAAAACACACCATGCTTTCCCAGTATACCATAACCGTGACAAACGTACTACAGTCAAACCTGTGTTTAGTGCTCACCTCTATAAAGCAGCCAACCCGTTTTAAGCAGCTAGTTTCCAGATTCCCAGTATGTTGTTTTATTATACATTTGGCCTATATTAAGCAGCGACATATGCTAAGCAGCCACTTTCTGTGGTTCCTGTGGCTGGCTGCTTAAGACAGGTTTGACTGTATACATAATAAAAAACTAGCATACGGTATAAACATTCTTTATACAACCGTAAGTTTGATATAACTGGCTAAGCACTTGGGTGATTTGGGTAATTGGGGTATTTCTACAATAAATGCAATCATTAATTATATTGAAAAACACATGAAATAAATGTATCTTCGTAAAGTCTAGCATTCTTATTTCGAATACAATTAACTTGAACGCACTAAGCTATCCGGATGTACACAATGTTTACGTTGTTAAGTGTAATGGTCGCCCGAAGTCGACTACCCCTTATGCACTAATACTCCATGCTTTGCAACACCACCTGACGTTTACTTCATTTTAAAACATTGTCGTAACGTCAACCTTTGTACGCTGTACTGGCAACCTTTATTATTAATATTGGACTGCTTTCAAACTGCCAAGAGTATTATATTAAATCCTATGCGTAAATGTACGAAAATGACATTTTTAATTAGTAATGCCTTTTTATATAAGTGTGTGTTTTAAGTAAGATGTATGCCTCAAACGGATCCAATATATAAAATATTGGCACTGAATTTATAAATTGACAATAAAGTACAATATTTTACATATTGGATCGTTTTCGGCGTCTATCCTATACATAAACTAGTGACATCAATGTTCTCCTTATTCGTTTCTCAAAGGCCGAAAATGATATTGTTTGATCAAAGATAAAATGAGTGAGTGAACATATTGCAGCACGGCTACAGATGACGCTACACTTCCAGTAGCATCCCTGCTTCCGGTGTATAGAACTGATACATGAGGTCTCGGCTTAATTTCCCACCTGAAAGATTGTTAATAGTATTAGTGTCAGACAGGGGATCGAACCTGTGACCTCTGGATTCGCAGCTCAACGTGTTAACTACTGGACAACTGACCCGTAACGTTTCCTATATCTCATTTGTTATTGCAGCTACGCTATGTGAATACAGTGAAAGTACTGCATCTGAATACAGTGAAAGTACTGCATCTGAATACAGTGAAAGTACTGCATCTGAATACAGTGAAAGTACTGCATCTGAATACAATGAAAGTACTGCATCTGAATACAATGAAAGTACTGCATCTGAATACAGTGAAAGTACTGCATCTGAATACAATGAAAGTACTGCATCTGAATACAGTGAAAGTACTGCATCTGAATACAGTGAAAGTACTGCATCTGAATACAGTGAAAGTACTGCATCTGAATACAGTGAAAGTACTGCATCTGAATACAATGAAAGTACTGCATCTGAATACAGTGAAAGTACTGCATCTGAATACAGTGAAAGTACTGCATCTGAATACAATGAAAGTACTGCATCTGAATACAGTGAAAGTACTGCATCTGAATACAGTGAAAGTACTGTATCTGAATACAGTGAAAGTACTGCATCTGAATACAGTGAAAGTACTGCATCTGAATACAATGAAAGTACTGCATCTGAATACAGTGAAAGTACTGCATCTGAATACAATGAAAGTACTACATCTGAATACAATGAAAGTACTGCATCTGAATACAGTGAAAGTACTGCATCTGAATACAATGAAAGTACTGCATCTGAATACAGTGAAAGTACTGCATCTGAATACAATGAAAGTACTGCATCTGAATACAATGAAAGTACTGCATCTGAATACAGTGAAAGTACTGCATCTGAATACAATGAAAGTACTGCATCTGAATACAGTGAAAGTACTGCATCGATTCATCTTCATCTAGTTTGAAACTAGGAGCTATGCAACATCAAACAATAGAATATGCTAATTGCACGGAATCACGAATCCATCTTGACACCACTGTTGTAATTATGTCTTCTAAAACAGATGGTACTGACACCACGAACCGACAACACAACATATGGTCAGTGCACGTGCTCGTTGCTATGGCACCCTATGTTTTAATAAAAGACAATTTTAGATGTATCTATGAATGTGTTTTACGTTTATTTATCGTCACTACCAGTTGTCCATATGAGTGACACCTCCTGAAGATATTAGTCATTTTAGAGGATAGTGCAATGATACAGACAAAGACCCATTCCAGGGTTTCCTCTGGTTCTTTTACGTGCACGGTGTAAAGCACCGACACGAGACCTCGGTTTAACGTCCCATCTGAAAGACTGTTAATTTTATTAGGGTCAGACGGGAGATTGAACCTGCGATCCCTGGATTACCAGTCCAGCGTGTTACCACTGGGCTACAGACTACGAAACACTGGTTGTGATATTTAAACGATTTCAACATCACGAATTCACGAGTTTAGATTCGCTAAATCGTGAAGTTGACGTGGTGAAATCAGGAATTCGCGAAATAGTGAATTTGTGACGTAGAAATGATGACGTAGCAAATGTCATCAACGGTCTTTGGTACATGTTTATCGTATAATGTTCTTCTATTACCTCCCTTGGCCCATAAAGTCCAATTTATCCCGAAATGTAAATAGGTTATTTTAGTTGGAATCCTTTGTTTTTACTGTTGTTCCCATAACCAGATGTTGCGGTATGATAAATGTGATAAGCCTATTATCAAAATCGTGTTATTTAATTAATTGGTAATAATTTTACAAATAAGTACCCATTACATATACTCTAGGATATCTGTTGAGATATAGTAATTTAATAATTATAAGATAAGAAGGTGGATGACAAATGCTAGCATGTGACGATAAAAACAGAGTAAACAAATTTAAAAGACCTATCCTCTATAATGAGTATTCAGGGACAATAACTGACACATGTGTCTCACTGTTGCTAAATCGCTTAATCCATCAATAATATAAATATATGTTTTATATTACATGTAAAATAAACCGAATAATAACAGTATACATTAAGAACTAAGCTTGGTCCCGTGCATTGCCAGAAACCGGACCCCGTGCATTGTCAGGTACCGGACCCCGTACATTGTCAGTTACCGAACCCCGTACATTGTCAGATACCGGACCCCGTGCATTGTCAGTTACCGGACCCCGTGCATTGTCAATTACCGAACCCCGTGCATTGTCAGTTACCGAACCCCGTGCGTTGTCAGTTACCGAACCCCGTGCATTGTCAGATACCGGACCCCGTGCATTGTCAGTTACAGGACCCCGTGCATTGTCAGTTACCGGACCCCGTACATTGTCATTACCGAACCCGTACATTGTCAGCTACCGGACCCCGTGCATTGTCAGTTACCGGACCCCGTACATTGTCAGTTACCGAACCCCGTACATTGTCAGATACCGGACCCCGTGCATTGTCAGTTACCGGACCCCGTACATTGTCAGTTACCGGACCCCGTACATTGTCAGATACCGGACCCCGTGCATTGTCAGTTACCGGACCCCGTGCATTGTCAGTTACCGGACCCCGTGCATTGTCAGTTACCGGGGCCCGTGCATTGTCAGTTACCGGGCCCCGTGCATTGTCAGTTACCGGACACCGTGCATTGTCAGATACCGGATCCCGTGCATTGTCAGTTACCGGGCCCCGTGCATTGTCAGTTACCGGACACCGTGCATTGTCAGATACCGGATCACGTGCATTGTCAGTTAGCGGAGTATTCATTACACATAGTGTCGTCCACAGTACACGTGAGATAGAGCAAGCGTCCTGCAAGTATAAGGTCTACCATGGCCGAGTGATTCAACTCACATACTCTTCACCATTCAACTGGGATGTTGGATTATGTGAGGAAGCTATCCAGTTGGCTTGCTGAAGCTCGCTGGTTCTACCCGGGTACCCGTCCGTTCCTGCTTTGTCGTATGCATAAACAGTAATTATATTTGCTTAGCAAATTATTCAAAGGAAACGCGATAGTAGCCTAGTGTATCAATTGACAAAGGCCAATGCTGTTTCTATAGACGCGCGTTAACAGCTATAGCCAGTTTATCATATTCCATGGTAACATCACGAAGCCACAGTGAAGATCAATTAATGCTATTATTTCTCAATAAATGTCCGCTTCGTTTAATGAAATCAAGAACCAGCTTGGTGATTAATATTTTCACGAATGTGCGGTAATAATTAGCGAACAAGGAGATAAAATGAGCGAAACATCTGTGCAAGTGTGAATATCCCGGATATGAACATATAAATGTCTATGTTTATCAACACGTTAGCGAGCTGGACTGGTAATCCAGGGAGCGCAGGTTCGATCCCCCGCCTGACCCTAATACAATTAACAGGTGTGAGAGGCCCGGAGTTCGCGCCCAACTGTAGCCGGTGTGATCGCGTCCTTAGGTAAGACATTTAAATTCCACATTGGCTATTCTCTCTCCCTCACAGGAATGAGGTCTCGAAAGCGATTTAACTAATGTTGTAAGAACTTGTTTCGTAATCGATCTAAGATAAATGTGTATACACTAAGTTAATCGCCAACGTTTGGTCACGTGTCAGCAAGTGAGGGATCCATCTCGCACAACGCTTCTTTAATGTCAAACAATCGGTCAGCAGACGATGCCCGGAGACTTCTGAAATACCTATACTATAAGCTATCAGGCAAACTTTATACCGTATACCAACATTAATGTTTTCCTTTGTTGCTGCAAAACAGGTCTACCTAGCTGTCGAATGATCTCCTTGCAGGCTATGCTGAACCCATTTAAATATCCTAATCCAAGGAAACACTATTCGAAATGTCACGGTAGTATATTCATACATCACGTAACCCAACGAAATATTACTAGTATTCTTAATGTCACGGTATAATTATCATAAATCCCGTAACCCAACGAAATATTACTAGTATTCTTAATGTCACGGTATAATTATCATAAATCCCGTAACCCAACGAAATATTACTAGTATTCTTAATGTCACGGTATAATTATCATAAATCCCGTAACCCAACGAAATATTACTAGTATTCTTAATGTCACGGTATAATTATCATAAATCCCGTAACCCAACGAAATATTACTAGTATTCTTAATGTCACGGTATAATTATCATAAATCCCGTAACCCAACGAAATATTACTAGTATTATTAATGTCACGGTATAATTATCATAAATCCCGTAACCCAACGAAATATTACTAGTATTCTTAATGTCACGGTATAATTTTCATGTATACATATACATATATATATAATATATGATACATGTATTCATGTAATTGATAATAAATCTCTGTTGGCGGTATCTCGGCTTTAATGCTTTACGTCCTTATTTCTAATTCTTCTTCAAGAACAACAGAACAACATTTTATTATCAGACTTTGTGTTTATAATCATATAATAATACAGAATCATATATGCATATTATCTATTTACATCACGTGACTGGTTAGATACATATTCAAGTGTGTTAATTGTACTAGTAACAGAGGATGAACATTATATGTCAGCAGAATATCATATCATGTATTATTCATCGAGAAACACATTCTAGTGTCCACGCAAAGTTGTTTTCATATAATTTGCTAATTTAAATAGGATTTGTTGTGTTGGATGTTTTTAATAATTCTAGATATTTCTACACAGAACACATTCTGTAATAGTATAGCTTTAAATATGTTTGTCGAATGTTAATGTGGCATGAACTAACACATACAGTGGTATTCAACTTCAATGTACTTGGTATTGCAGTATATGCAATGTCGTTCATTTCCAGGTATTATAAACACCTCTGTCTGTCATTGCCGTTATAATATATAGAGGATCTTACGAAAGTAAGATTCTTTTTATCACATAAACCAAATACGCAGTAAAAGTGTGTCACGATTGAACACACTTCCCCATTAGCAAATGAAAGCCAGAGTAGTACTGCGGTTTCTACTTAATGGGCCAAGAAAATAGTGCGACACTAAATACTCCATTTGTTTTATTTTCTTCCTTTGTAAACAGTTTTTAAACTATCACAACATATCATGTGCAACAATTCAATATTAAACACTTTTAAATTATTTTCAAACAGTCTTTTTTAACAAATACATAATACAAAATGTACACGATATTTTGGCAAATGACGTCACAATCAAAGTTACACAGCGCGTGCTAATTGATGTAAATGTATGTCACTGCTAATCGCTATCGCTTTCAATGATTCTTAGACGTTTTCTTGGTGGATTAGATGGGGATACAGTCTTAGGGTTGTTAATGTATACATTAAAAGTATCACCATGGATTGGGCCAGCCAACAGACTTTGGAATCCACCGGTCAGATTAATATTGGAGTTGGAATTGGTATTCATAGAAATTGCCAGGCTTGGTGACGAATATGTGTTGACCTGGTTTGGATATGCTGTGTAATGTGCTTGATCAGGTCTATCAGGATTTGGATGTACAGTGCTGTTGGACGAACTGTTGAACGAATACAGGATTTTGGATATTTATTTGTGCTGATTTTGATTGATGTGACTGTAGTTGTTGATAGACGATATATTTTTGTGTCCAGCAATTTATTTACTTTATTGACAGCGCGTATGAATATACAAATAAAGTGATTCGCCCACGCATTTGCCTCATTTGCATATTTAATACACTAGTGTATTACCGAATTTATGACATGGCTTTATTAAACTCCCGCGCCGTAGTTTATGTGATAAATATATTTTTCCCTCGACAATTTTTTATTTATCGTATACTGCAATCATATAATTACATATTAATCACTGATTTGTTCTTATTAAGTTCTTAATTGTTCGTATACGTGTATATATGTAATGTATTGTATGAAAAAATGCAATAAAATGTCACAACTTGTGGCCCAACCAGATTATCAGTCCTAGATGTTCACGTTCTTACGAAACTTTTTATACACAAGAGCATTAGAGAGATAATTTATTGAATGCCCCTCGTATAGCTAGGAAAGTGTGGCCATGGAGGCGCTAGTTCGGAACCTGGAGTATCCCTCTACCATTCCGAGAGTGGGATTTGGAATCCAGTGTTTGATACTAGTTCACGGTACGTATGTAGTGTCCTTGAGCAGCGCCTCACACACAATGCGGCTTAGTACTGGTTAACCGCTTAGGTCAACTAAGCCTGTCCAGAAAACATGTCAGGTCCACGCAAGGGCATTAACATACATGTAAGATAGTATAATAAATTCTAAGCACATCCACAGAAATGGCAGATATATTGTGTAGACTGCGCCACAAGACAATGCTGTGTTTTGTATGCTCAGAATTACAAAACATTCTGTGAAGATACAATGTGTTTTGTATGCTCAGAATTACAAAACATTCTGTGAAGATACAATAATGATAATAACTCGTGAGCATGCGTCAAAACAGTGCCAGCGAATATTTGTACAAACATTAATAACGCTGTAAATGTGAACAGTTGTCATAGCGAGCAGTGCACCTTGTCTCAGCAATGCATGATGGTAGCTCAATCAACCGCATACATCTCCTTCGATAACATTCAACATAACAATCAAAACATTGCAACAAAAAAACATGATACAGGGGCGTAAACATGATACAGGGGCGTAAACATGATACAGGGGCGTAAACATGATACAGGGGCGTAAACATGATACAGGGGCGTAAACATGATACAGGGGCGTAAACATGATACAGGGGCGTAAACATGATACAGGGGCGTAAAGAAGGATTTTATAACGGGGCGTACAACATCTGTTTTTCGAAGTCGACAACGACGACAACAACGACGACGACAACGATGACAACAACAACGACGACAACAACAACGACGACGACAACGACGACAACAACAACGACGACAACAACAACGACGACGACAATAACAACGACGACAACAACGACGACAACAACGACGACAACAACGACGACGACAACAATAACGATGACGATGACAACAACGACGACAACAACTACGACAACAACGACAACAACAACGACGACGACAACAACACGACGACGACGACGACAACAACGACGACAACGACGACGACGACAACAACGACGACGACAACAACGACGACAACAACGACAACAACGACGACGGTGGCTGCGACGACGACGACGACTTTATGACAACAACGACGACGACGACTTTTAGCCATGAATATGATACGCCCATGATGGTCGGACTAGCCATGAATATGATACGCCCATGATGGTCGGACTAGCCATGAATATGATACGCTCATGATGGTCGGACTAGCCATGAATATGATACGTCCATGATGGTCGGACTAGCCATGAATATGATACGTCCATGATGGTCGGACTAGCCATGAATATGATACGTCCATGATGGTCGGACTAGCCATGAATATGATACGTCCATGATGGTCGGACTAGCCATGAATATGATACGTCCATGATGGTCGGACTAGCCATGAATATGATACGCCCATGATGGTCGGACTAGCCATGAATATGATACGCCCATGATGGTCGGACTAGCCATGCATATGATACGCCCATGATGGTCGGACTAGCCATGAATATGATACGCCCATGATGGTCGGACTAGCCATGAATATGATACGCCCATGATGGTCGGACTAGCCATGAATATGATACGTCCATGATGGTCGGACTAGCCATGAATATGATACGTCCATGATGGTCGGACTAGCCATGAATATGATACGCCCATGATGGTCGGACTAGCCATGAATATGATACGCCCATGATGGTCGGACTAGCCATGAATATGATACGCCCATGATGGTCGGACTAGCCATGAATATGATACGCCCATGATGGTCGGACTAGCCATGAATATGATACGCCCATGATGGTCGGACTAGCCATGAATATGATACGCCCATGATGGTCGGACTAGCCATGAATATGATACGCCCATGATGGTCGGACTAGCCATGAATATGATACGCCCATGATGGTCGGACTAGCCATGAATATGATACGCCCATGATGGTCGGACTAGCCATGAATATGATACGCCCATGATGGTCGGACTAGCCATGCATATGATACGCCCATGATGGTCGGACTAGCCATGAATATGATACGCCCATGATGGTCGGACTAGCCATGAATATGATACGCCCATGATGGTCGGACTAGCCATGAATATGATACGTCCATGATTGTCGGACTAGCCATGAATATGATACGTCCATTGGTCGGACTAGCCATGAATATGATACGCCCATGATGGTCGGACTAGCCATGAATATGATACGTCCATGATGGTCGGACTAGCCATGAATATGATACGCCCATGATGGTCGGACTAGCCATGAATATGATACGCCCATGATGGTCGACTAGCCATGAATATGATACGCCCATGATGGTCGGACTAGCCATGAATATGATACGCCCATGATGGTCGGACTAGCCATGAATATGATACGCCCATGATGGTCGGACTAGCCATGAATATGATACGCCCATGATGGTCGGACTAGCCATGAATATGATACGCCCATGATGTTCATAAAGGAAAATTGTACAAGATGTATAATAAATAGTGCAGACTAAAATACTATGATACATGATAAAATAGCATGATACACAATAAGATAACGGGGATACATGATAAAATAACATGATACACAATACGATAACTGGGATACATGATAAAATAACATGATACACAATACGATAACTGGGATACATGATAAAATAACATGATACACAATACGATAACTGGGATACATGATAAAATAACATGATACACAATACGATAACTGGGATACATGATAAAATAACATGATACACAATACGATAACTGGGAACAGATAAAATAACATGATACACAATACGATAACTGGGATACATGATAAAATAACATGATACACAATACGATAACTGGGATACATGATAAAATAACATGATACACAATACGATAACTGGGATACATGATAAAATAACATGATACACAATACGATAACTGGGATACATGATAAAATAACATGATACACAATACGATAACTGGGATACATGATAACATAACATGATACACAATACGATAACTGGGATACAGGATAAAATAACATGATACACAATACGATAACTGGGATACAGGATAAAATAACATGATACACAATACGATAACTGGGATACATGATAAAATAACATGATACACAATACGATAACTGGGATACATGATAAAATAACATGATACACAATACGATAACTGGGATACATGATAAAATAACATGATACACAATACGATAACTGGGATACATGCTAACATAACATGATACACACTACGATAACTGGGATACATGATAAAATAACATGATACACAATAATATACTTGATTTATTTTACAAGGATTATGAAGCAAGTTTTAACAACTTATATTAATCACTCTCGTTGGCGCGGATGAAAGCGTATATGTGGTCATTCATGTGGGAGGAAACCGGAGTACCCGGAGAAAACCTACCTGTCCGATCTGGCGACCATCGTACCATCTCACATACTTCCCTGTCCGAGGATCGAACCCGGGTCGCATTGGTGAGAAGCGAGCTATAAGATAACATAATAAGATAACAGGGATACATCATAAAAGATAAAATGACATGACAAGTATAGGTTATAACGTCTTTATTATTCTGATATGAATTTGAAGAGTTAATAAATAATCGAGATCATGCACTCCGTTATTCATTTATCAGGAATAAATCACAATTACTGAATTTGATACACGAAAACAACTGAAATATTACAACGAAACTACAATCTGTCAAATTTGACACACTGATTATTTTCTCAGGAGCTAGTTATGATACGGCTATTACTGGTATGGTACCGGTTCGTGACCGTATTAAACCAGCAAACGTAATATCAGACTGGAAAAGGCATCAACCTGGGTGGTAGACAGTATTGTGGCAGGGAAATAATTGCAAATAATGAGGCTAAAAATGATATCTAAGTAATAATATATAACATATGTAATAATATATAACAAATGTAATAATATATAACATATGTAATAATATATAACAAATGTAATAATATATAACAGATGTAATAATATATAACATATGTAATAATATATAACAAATGTAATAATATATAACAAATGTAATATTATATAACATATGTAATAATATATAACAAATGTAATAATATATAACAAATGTAATAATATATAACATATGTAATAATATATAACAAATGTAATAATATATAACATATGTAATAATATATAACAAATGTAATATTATATAACATATGTAATCATATATAACAAATGTAATAATATATAACAAATGTAATAATATATAACATATGTAATAATATATAACATATGTAATCATATATAACAAATGTAATAATATATAACATATATACCAAAAGAATGCGATACAAGAACGCACGCATATACCTATCTATTCACAGATGAACGTCATATCTATATATGGGGTGAGATTGTGTGGAAGGTATGACGTATGATATAACGACTGACCTGTCTGGGAATATCGTGTTCCATTAAAGGTGTGGGTGCGTTTTTGACACGGACGGAACAAATACAACACTAATTACAAAGTCCATCAAAAGTGTGTATCTTCTGTGTTCCATTTATGCCAAACCCCTTGCGGGGACCTATGCATGTTTTCCTGGGCAGGCTTAGTCGACCTAAGCGGTTACACAGTACTAGGCAATATGTGTGCGGTGCCTTGCTCAATGACACTACATACGTACGTGCCCCTACCGAGTATCAAACACTGGACCCTTTATAATCCAAATCTGACGCTCTACCGCCGGCCCACGGACGCCACACTTCTGTGTGTGTAATGTTGTTTATCGGGTATGCCACAATTGCACGTATTAATAGTTATGGTTGTAATGTTCATTTATATTTCCAATCTTTCATTTCTTCTGATACCACATCCACTGTGAAGAGGTATTCAAATCAAACTGAAAAACAGCAACAATATCCAAAATGTAATAATTCGCATAGGTATTGCTCACATGTGAATAACGTCACTGTATTTACACACTGTATTCCAAATAATACAGTATACCAACCTTCAGTTTGCAATGGCCTGAATTCTTATACCACATCTGTTCTACACATCAACTGGTATGAAGTCTTCTCAAGTCACATCATTTTTCAAAATACGCAAACACTGTACACGGCCTGTCATGAAAATGCATTTTTACCAAAAAGAAAAATGAACTATATTATTTATTGGGATTACATTCGGATGCACTTCTGCACTTCTGCCTATTTACGTATATACAATCTTATCATTTAACCGGTGCTCGATATTTTTCTTAGCATGGTGGACGCTTTAATAAGCAAGCGTCTCTGATGTCAGTGCAGACGATTTTATTGCATCTTCACTTCACCCCTACACTTTAGGATAACGACATTTTGTGACAATCTGCCGAGCTTTCCTAATGTCTCCATTCAAACAAAAATAAACACTTGTTCTTCTAACTCAATTTCGCGACCTCATTAGATGTCGCATAGCGCGCATGAATACATGGTTGGCCTGGAGGACATTTGAGGCAATTTTGCCATTTGTTATCACAGTTATGAGAAAACGAAATTCATGTTACAATCTCGCTTACAATGTGGTCCGAAGTATTGCTTTGAATATTAATTATGTTCAAGCACTTAATTCAGCAAAAGTGTTTAAAGTATAAAAAAGACCATTGGCCGTTACCAGGACTACATAATTGGCGGACCATCTGCTAAAGCATCGGTATAGAGTGGACAACAAAAGGTATTGTGACATGCCAATTAACGAGGGAACAATTGCGAAAGAAAGGGAATAATCAAGACTCATAAAGATTCAAATAACACCAATTATGTAGCATCCATATTTAAACGTTATTCATGCCGGTCGATCTCCTCACGACGTGCACGTCGTGACCGGTGCACATTCCGCAGCAGCAGCGTAGGATTCTGGGATCTTCTGGTCGTCGATCTTGCGAATAGGAAATCTCTCTAACTTGTGGATCCACGGCTATGGCACATCAGGACAGATCCGTCGTCTCTTCTGGATGGTGTTTGGCGTGTCTACTGGCACTTTTCGATTGCTCTCTAACAGCCTTTAGAAGAGATGGCGGACCTGAGGGAGCGGCAACGGTCGTGGATCCACGCTCCTCCGATTTGCGACAATCGACGACCAGATGTCTAACTGTCAGATCCGTATAAATGCTGCTGCGGGGTGACCAACAGTGAGGAGGGTGGTCCTACAAAGGACCACGTACAGACCAGGCCTTGTCACCCTGGCACGGAAAGGAGTAGCCACCAGAGGAAGTCTACATAAGCCTCATAGAAGAAGAATCATCAAAGAATACCGAAATAATCACCGTAGAGAAGAATAGGAATAATCATCGTAGAAGATGGACATAATCATCATAGAACACACAATCATCATTGAACAACCAGCACAGAAGAACGAATCACCTTAGGATCTAAACAACTTAGAGAATACAGTCGCCCAAATGCATTTATGCGGTGGCGACTTTAAATAAAACGTACATCATCATCAACGTTATTCACTCTATGCAGTCAAATATTTAGCCGTCCAAATGCATTAATTTTTGGTTTAAACATAGTTTATTTCAAACAATACTGGTACCATTTTTTTAAATTATACAACATATACACATATACATTTTACACATACTTTTTGCGTCGCTCATATGGGCAACCGGTAGCGACGATAACTATGCGTAAAACACACACAGAATTTAAATATATTCTTTATGTATCCTCCAATATTGAAGAGAATACATGCATGATAAACAAAGGATGAGAACCGACAGCCATAGCTTAGCCATAGCCAGCAGTTACGATATGACAGTGTAGTAATATTTTCTAAACTATTAATTTCAATTTAAAACAATGGTGCGTACATGTTTTAATCATGCAATGTAAATTAGAATATCAGTATGAAAGAGATTACGGTGAAACATACATATAGGAAGTAAGCCTACGTGAGCTGGTTGAAGTTGAGGTACATATAGGAAGTAAGTCTACATGAGATGGTTGAAGTTGAGGTACATATAGGAAGTAAGCCTACATGAGATGGTTGAAATTGAGGTACATATAGGAAGTAAGTCTACATGAGATGGTTGAAGTTGAGGTACATATATATATATATATAGGAAGTAAGTCTACATGAGATGGTTGAAGCTTGAGGTACATATAGGAAGTAAGTCTACATGAGATGGTTGAAGTTGAGGTACATATAGGAAGTAAGTCTACATGAGATGGTTGAAATTGAGGTACATATAGGAAGTAAGTCTACATGAGATGGTTGAAGTTGAGGTACATATAGGAAGTAAGACTACATGAGATGGTTGAAGCTTGAGGTACATATAGGAAGTAAGCCTACATGAGATGGTTGAAGTTGAGGTACATATAGGCAGTAAGCCGCACATGAGATGGTTGAAGTTGAGGTACATATAGGCAGTAAGCCTACATGAGATGGTTGAAGTTGAGGTACATATAGGAAGTAAGCCTACATGAGATGGTTGAAGTTGAGGTACATATAGGAAGTAACCCTACATGAGATGGTTGAAGTTGAGGTACATATAGGAAGTAAGCCTACATGAGATGGTTGAAGTTGAGGTACATATAGGCAGTAAGCCTACATGATATGGTTGAAGTTGAGGTACATATAGGCAGTAAGCCTACATGAGATGGTTGAAGTTGAGGTACATATAGGAAGTAAGCCTACATGAGATGGTTGAAGTTGAGATTGACTCTGAGGAAAGGAGAACTGATAGAAAGAGGATCATGATAGATTCATTCGGACAGTTCACTGGTAGGAGCAAACATGCTACATTTAGTGAACAGATGCTCATGCAAATCATCTGCTTTCCCGGATGCAGTTTTGGACTGCTTCACATATGTTCGCGTTGTAATCATCGCTAAGATTCCAGTATCCGTGTAATAGAGTTTATAGTGTTATGGTACACAGTTTAAAAGTGGTTGCACAGAGACACACTCAATGGCTCAATGTCTAATACAATGTTACGATATTTACATGCGAAATAACGAGCAAAAAAACGACCTGCCTAATATACTTTGCATTATTAGGCAGTGTCTAATACACCTTTTGTGACGTCATAACACTGTGACGCCATAGTTCAAAGATGGCATGGTAAACTTCAGGTCATGAATATTTGTTTCTCATAAACGTTTTGTACTAATAGTTTATAAAAATTTATTTTAGCTCGATCGCGAAACAAGTTCTTACAACTTATATTAATCACTCCCGAGACCACATTCCTGGTGGAATCCATCGCCATGAATGAGAGAAGAGGCAACGTGGAATTTAAATGCCTTGTCTATGGGCACAATCGTCAGTGCTCCAGCGGGTATCACGACTTCCACTTGTAGTGTTTGCTATTCAACGAGAAGCATACTTTGTAAGGAAACTAGGTATTGTTAATTGCTTTCCTCCATCGTGGTTTATGGTTAATTGCTTTCCTCCATCGTGGTTTGTGGTTAATTGCTTTCCTCCACCGTGGTTTGTGGTTAATTGCTTTCCTCCACCGTGGTTTGTGGTTAATTGCTTTCCTCCATCATGGTTTGTGTTTAATTGCTTTCCTCCATCGTGGTTTGTGGTTAATTGCTTTCCTCCATCGTGGTTTGTGGTTAATTGCTTTCCTCCATCGTGGTTTGTGTTTAATTGCTTTCCTCCATCGTGGTTTGTGTTAATTGCTTTCCTCCATCGTGGTTTGTGGTTAATTGCTTTCCTCCATCGTGGTTTGTGGTTAATTGCTTTCCTCCATCGTGGTTTGTGGTTAATTGCTTTCCTCCATCGTGGTTTGTGGTTAATTGCTTTCCTCCATCGTGGTTTGTGGTTAATTGCTTTCCTCCATCGTGGTGTGTGGTTAATTGCTTTCCTCCATCGTGGTTTGTGGTTAATTGCTTTCCTCCATCGTGGTTTGTGGTTTCGTTTGCACCACATGCTATAACTTGTCATTCGTGTTATCATCTTAAAATGATTAAATGATTAAATCTCGACAGCTATCATAGAGTATATCCACTATTTACTGTAAAACATTAATTTGACCACATTTTGACCACATTTTGACCACAGCATCTGGTTACTAATAATCAAAATAAATAATTCCAACTAAAATGACCAATACACAGTTCGGGATAAATCAGACTTTCTCTGCCAATAGAAAAACGAACAATGTCGCCGAAAACATGAATGCGCTAGGACTTACATTTAGAAAAGTTGCGTTTGATGTCATTATTATATTAATATCGCTTCGAAATTGGCCGAAATGTTGCTAATATATATATGATACTGTGAATCAATCAATTAACTTAACAGCAGTTCTTGCTAAGGTAAAGCGAACGGATTTTCGGAATAATAACAACTTAACTGTCATGAGCGTGCGTCCTGAAATGGCCGATTACTGCGAATACAACAGTAACAGTTGATCTGAAATTAGAGCCATTGTCCGTAATGACCGTCCAATGAAAGCTAATGTTCGTATTAAGACTGCACACACACGCCATTGCCTACAAGATTTAATTACTGGTCACTGGCCTACACCATTTAATTACTGGTCACTGGTCTGCCATAATTGGAATCGTTGCTAGATATTCCAAGCACGACAACACATATTTGGAAAGTGTGTCTCACAATCACATTGAAATCTCCAAGGCGTACAGAACACAGCTAGATACAGACGCAGATTTATGTCATTTTTATTCTGTTTGGGATGTATGTGTACGTTATTTTGTTTAGATAAAATGCTTTTGTTCTAAGTAAAGTAGGGACTCCGTGGTCGCGGGGTAACGAACGTTGTCGTGGGGTAACGAACGTTGTCGCGGGGTAACGAACGATGTCGCGGGGTAACGAACGTGGTCGCGGGGTAACGAACGTGGTCGCGGGGTAACGAACGTGGTCGCGGGGTAACGAACGTGGTCGCGGGGTAACGAACGTGGTCGTGGGGTAACGAACGTTGTCGCGGGGTAACGAACGTGGTCGCGGGGTAACGAACGTGGTCGCTGGATAACGAACATGGTCGCGGGGTAACGAACGTGGTCGCGGGGTAACGAACGTTGTCGTGGGGTAACGAACGTTGTCGCGGGGTAACGAACGTGGTCGCGGGGTAACGAACGTGGTCGCGGGGTAACCACGTGGTCGCGGGGTAACGAACGTTGTCGCGGGGTAACGAACGTTGTTGCAGGGTAACGAACGTGGTCGCGGGGTAACGAACGTTGTCGCGGGGTAACGAACGTTGTCGCGGGGTAACGCACGTGGTCGCGGGGTAACGAACGTTGTCGCGGGGTAACGAACGTTGACTTCAAATCACTTGCTCATCACCGATATAGGTTCGAATCTCACTCGGGTGTCCTACCCGGGTGCCCATCCGTGCCAACAATACTGCTCGTCGGGCACCCGGTGTCTTCCTCAACTAATAACAGCCGGAGAGTTGCCACACAACCTAGACTGTTGGTGCGACTTTAAAAAAGCACACCAAACCAAACAAATCTTGTTGTCGAGTACATTTTGGACTTCGAATCCAGGGAGAGCAAGTTCAATCCCACAATACAAGAGCTACCATGGAAAGACATTGCAACCATATACAAGGGCTACCCATGGGAAGACATTGCAAACATATATAAGGGCTACCCATGGGAAGACATTGCAACCATATACAAGGGCTACCCATGTGAAGACCTTGCAACCATATACAAGGGCTACCCATGGGAAGACATTGCAAACATATACAAGGGCTAACCATGGGAAGACATTGCAACCATATACAAGGGCTACCCATGGGAAGACATTGCAACCATATACAAGGGCTACCCATGGGAAGACATTGCAACCATATACAATAGCTACCATGGGAAGACATTGAAACCATATACAATAGCTACAATTGGAAGACATTGCAACCATATACAAGAGCTACAATGGAAAGACATTGCAACAATATACAAGAGCTACCATGGGAAGACATTGCAACCATAGACAAGAGCTACTCATGGGAAGACAATACAATCATATACAAGAGCTACCATAGGAAAACATTGCAACCATATACAATAGCTACCATGGGAAGACATTGCATGCATATACAAGAGCTACCATGGGAAGACATTGCAACCATATACAATAGCTACTCATGGGAAGACAATGCACTCATATACAAGAGCTACTATAGGAAAACATTGCAACCATATACAGTAGCTACCATGGGAAGACATTGCAACCATATACAATATCTACCAATGGGAAGACATTGCAACCATATACAAGAGCTACCATGGGACGACATAGCAACCATATACAATAGCTACCATGGAAAGACATTGCAACCATATACAATAGCTACCATGGGAAGACATTGCAACCATATACAATAGTTACCATGGAAAGACATTGCAACCATATACAAGAGCTACCATGGGAAGATATTGCAACCATATACAAGAGCTACCCATGATGGGAAGACATTGCAACCATATACAAGAGCTACACATGGGAAGACATTGCAACCATATACAAGAGCTACCATAGGAATACATTGCAACCATATACAACAGCTACCCATGGGAAGACATTGTAACCATATAAAAGAGCTACAATGTGAAGACATTGCAACCATATAAAATAGCTACTCATGGGAAAACATTGCAACCATATACAAGAGCTACCATGTGAAGACATTGCAACCATATACAAGAGCTACCATGGGAAGACATTGCAACCATATACAAGAGCTACCCATGGGAATACATTGTAACCATATACAAGAGCTACCATGTGAAGACATTGCAACCATTTACAATAGCTACCCATGGGAAAACATTGCAACCATATACAAGAGCTACCATGGGAAGATATTGCAACCATATACAAGAGCTACCATGGGAAGACATTGCAACCATATACAAGAGTTACCATGGGAAGACATTGCAACAATATACAAGAGCTACCCATGGGAAATCATTGCGACCATATACAAGAGCTACCATGGGAAGACATTGCAAGCATATTCAAGAGCTACAATGGGAAGACATTGCAACCATATACAAGAGCTAGCATGGGAAGACATTGCAACCATATACAATAGCTACCATGGGAAGACATTGCAACAATAGACAATAGCTACCATGGAAAGACATTGCAACCATATACAAGAACTACCATGGAAAGACATTGCAACCATATACATGAACTACCATGGGAAGACATTGCAACCATATACAAGAACTACCATGGGAAGACATTGCAACCATATACAAGAGCTACCATGGGAAGACATTGCAACCATATACAAGAACTACTATGGGAAGACATTGCAACCATATATAAGAGCTCCCCATGAGAGGACATTGCAATCATATACAATAGTTACAATGGGAAGACATTGCAACCATATACAAGAACTACCACGGGTAGACATTGCAACCATATAAAATAGCTACAATGGGAAGTCATTACAACAACATACAATAGCTACCATGGGAAGACATTGCAACCATATACAATAGTTACAATGGGAAGACATTGCAACCATATACAATAGTTACCATGGGAATACATTGCAACCATATACAATAGCTACCATGGGAAGACATTGCAACCATATACAAGAGCTACCATGGGAAGACATTGCAACCATATACAAGAACTACCATGGGAAGACATTGCAACCATATACAAGAACTACCATGGGAAGACATTGCAACCATATACAAGAACTACCACGGGAAGACATTGCAACCATATACAAGAGCTACCATGGGAAGACATTGCAACCATATACAATAGTTGCCATGGGAAGACATTGCAACCATATACAATAGTTACCATGAGAAGACATTGCAAACATATACAATAGCTACCATGAGAAGACATTGCAACCATATACAAGAGCTACCATGGGAAAACATTGCAACCATATACAATATCTACCATGGGAAGACAGTGCAACCATATACAAGAGCTACCATGGAAAGAAATTTCAACTACATACAATAGCTACCATGGGAAGACATTGCAACCATATACAAGGGCTACCATGGGAAGACATTGCAAACATATACAAGGGCTACCATGGAAAGACATTGCAACCATATACAAGAGCTACTCATGGGAATACATTGTAACCATATACAAGAGCTACCATGTGAAGACATTGCAACCATTTACAATAGCTACCCATGGGAAAACATTGCAACCATATACAAGAGCTACCATGGGAAGATATTGCAACCATATACAAGAGCTACCATGGGAAGACATTGCAACCATATACAAGAGTTACCATGGGAAGACATTGCAACAATATACAAGAGCTACCCATGGGAAATCATTGCGACCATATACAAGAGCTACCATGGGAAGACATTGCAAGCATATTCAAGAGCTACAATGGGAAGACATTGCAACCATATACAAGAGCTAGCATGGGAAGACATTGCAACCATATACAATAGCTACCATGGGAAGACATTGCAACAATAGACAATAGCTACCATGGAAAGACATTGCAACCATATACAAGAACTACCATGGAAAGACATTGCAACCATATACATGAACTACCATGGGAAGACATTGCAACCATATACAAGAACTACCATGGGAAGACATTGCAACCATATACAAGAGCTACCATGGGAAGACATTGCAACCATATACAAGAACTACTATGGGAAGACATTGCAACCATATATAAGAGCTCCCCATGAGAGGACATTGCAATCATATACAATAGTTACAATGGGAAGACATTGCAACCATATACAAGAACTACCACGGGTAGACATTGCAACCATATAAAATAGCTACAATGGGAAGTCATTACAACCACATACAATAGCTACCATGGGAAGACATTGCAACCATATACAATAGTTACAATGGGAAGACATTGCAACCATATACAATAGTTACCATGGGAATACATTGCAACCATATACAATAGCTACCATGGGAAGACATTGCAACCATATACAAGAGCTACCATGGGAAGACATTGCAACCATACACAAGAACTACCATGGGAAGACATTGCAACCATATACAAGAACTACCATGGGAAGACATTGCAACCATATACAAGAACTACCACGGGAAGACATTGCAACCATATACAAGAGCTACCATGGGAAGACATTGCAACCATATACAATAGTTGCCATGGGAAGACATTGCAACCATATACAATAGTTACCATGAGAAGACATTGCAAACATATACAATAGCTACCATGAGAAGACATTGCAACCATATACAAGAGCTACCATGGGAAAACATTGCAACCATATACAATATCTACCATGGGAAGACAGTGCAACCATATACAAGAGCTACCATGGAAAGAAATTTCAACTATATACAATAGCTACTATGTGAAGACATTGCCACCATATACAAGAGCTACCATGGGAAGACATTGCAACCATATACAATAGCTACCATGGGAACACATAGCAACCATATACAATAGCTACTATGGGAAGAACTTGCAACCATATACAAGAGCTACAATGGGAAGACATTGCAACCATATACAATAGCTACCATGGGAAGACATAGCAACCATATACAATAGCTACCATGGAAAGACATAGCAACCATACACTAGCTACCATGGGAAGACATGGCAACCATATACAAGAGCTACCATGGGAAGACATTGCAACCATATACAATAGCTATCATGGGAAGATATTTCAACCATATACAATAGCTAACATGTGAAGACATTGCAACCATATACAATAGCTACCATGGGAAGACATTGCAACCATATACAAGAGCTACCATGGGAAGACATTGCAACCATATACAAGAGCTACCATGGGAAGACATTGCAACCATATACAAGAGCTACCATGGGAAGACATTGCAACCATATACAAGAGCTACCATGGGAAGACATTGCAACCATATACAAGAGCTACCATGGGAAGACATTGCAACCATATACAAGAGCTACCATGGGAAGACATTGCAACCATATACAATAGCTACCATGGGAAGACATTGCAACCATATACAATAGCTACCATGGGAAGACATTGCAACCATATACAAGAGCTACCATGGGAAGACATTGCAACCATATACAATAGCTACCATGGGAAGACATTGCAACCATATACAATAGCTACCATGGGAAGACATTGCAACCATATACAAGAGCTACCATGGGAAGACTTTGCAACCATATACAATAGCTAACATGTGAAGACATTGCAACTATATACAATAGCTACCATGGGAAGACATTGCAACCATATACATGAGCTACCATGGGAAGATATTGCAACCATATACAAGAGCTACCATGGGAAGACATTGCAACCATATACAAGAGCTACTATGGGAAGACATTGGAACCATATACAATAGCTACCATGGGAATACATTGCAACCATATACAATAGCTACCATGGGAAGACATTGCAACGATATACAATAGCTACCATGGGAAGACATTGCAACCATATACAATAGCTACCATGGGAAGACATTTCAACCATATACAATAGCTACCATGGGAAGACATTGCAACCATATACAAGAGCTACCAAGGGAGGACATTGCAACCATATACAAGAGCTACCATGGGAAGACATTGCAACCATATACAATAGCTACCATGGGAAGACATTGCAACCATATACAATAGCTACTATGGGAAGACATTGCAACCATATACAATAGCTAGCATGGGAAGACATTGCAACCATATACAATAGATACCATGGGAAGACATTGCATCCATATACAATAGCTACCATGGGAAGACATTGCAACCATATACAATAGCTAACATGTGAAGACATTGCAACCATATACAATAGCTACCATGGGAAGACATTGCTACCATATGCAAGAGCTACTATGGGAAGACATTGCAACTATATACAATAGCTACTATGGGAAGACATTGCAACCATATACAATAGCTACCATGGGAAGACATTGCAACCATATACAATATCTACCATGGGAAGACATTGCAATCGTATACAAGAGCTACCACGTGAAGACATTGCAACCATATACAAGAGCTACCATGGGAAGACATTGCAACCATATACAATAGCTACTATGGGAAGACATTGCAACCATATACAATAGCTACCATGGGAAGACATTGCAACCATATACAATAGTTACCATGGGAAGACAATGCAACCATACACAATAGCTATTCATGAGAAAGTGACTGTTATGTTGAGATGCTAAGCACAATAGAAAGCGACATTGTGTAGGAAAGATTGGCATGGAATGAAGATGAGTTTGAATGAGGTTGGATCTCGTGTAAGTTTAAACTTGATTTGTTATGCAACAATTGCGAAACAAGCTGTAATAACTTATATTAATCACTCACATTGGTGCGGATGACAGCGTATGCTATGGTTAGCTATTATATATGGTTGCAATGTCTCGCGTTGGTTAGCTATTGTATATGGTTGCCATGCCTTCGTTATTGTATATGTTTCGTTATTGTATATGGTTGCAATGTCACGCGTTTGTTAGCTATTGTATATGGTTGCAATGTATCGCGTTTGTTAGCTATTGTATATGGTTGCAATGTCTCGCTTTGGTTTGCTATTCTATATGATTGTCATGCCCTCCATTGGTCAGTTAGTGTATATGGTTGCAATGTCCTCCGTTGGTTAGATATTGTATATGGTTGCAATGTCCTCCGTTGGTTAGATATTGTATATGGTTGTCATGCCCTCCGTTGGTTAGTTAGTGTATATGGTTGCAATGTCCTCCGTTGGTTATATATTGTATATGGTTGCCATGCCCTCCGTTGGTTAGCTATTGTATATGGTTGCCATGCCCTCCATTGGTTAGTTATTGTATATGGTTG
>JABXNX010000020.1:1295238-1317841 GCA_014843695.1 Archivesica marissinica | reverse complement strand
TATGGTATGTTGGTGTGTGGATACTGGAAGGGGTATGTTGGTGTGTGGATACTGGAAGGGGTATGTTGATGTGTGGATACTGGAAGGGGTATGTTGATGCGTGGATACTGGAAGGGGTATGTTGGTGCGTGGATACTGGAAGGGGTATGTTGGTGCGTGGATACTGGAAGTGGTATGTTGGTGCGTGGATACTGGAAGGGGTATGTTGGTGCGTGGATACTGGAAGGGGTATGTTGGTGTGTGGATACTGGAAGGGGTATGTGGATACTGGAAGGGGTATGTGGATACTGGGGTATGTGGATACTGGAAGGGGTATGTGGTGTGTGATACTGGAAGGGGTATGTTGATGTGTGGATACTGGAAGGGGTATGTTGGTGTGTGGATACTGGAAGGGGTATGTTGGTGTGTGGATACTGGAAGGGGTATGTTGGTGTGTGGATACTGGAAGGGGCATGTTGGTGTGTGGATACTGGAAGGGGTATGTTGGTGTGTGGATACTGGAAGGGGTATGTTGGTGCGTGGATACTGGAAGGGGTATGTTGGTGCGTGGATACTGGAAGGGGTATGTGGATACTGGAAGGGGTATGTTGGTGCGTGGATACTGGAAGGGGTATGTTGGTGTGTGGATACTGGAAGGGGTATGTTGGTGTGTGGATACTGGAAGGGGTATGTTGGTGTGTGGATACTGGAAGGTATGTTGGTGTGTGGATACTGGAAGGGGTATGTTGGTGTGTGGATACTAGAAGGGGTATGTTGGTGTGTGGATACTGGAAGGGGTATGTTGGTGTGTGGATACTGGAAGGGGTATGTTGGTGTGTGGATACTGGAAGGGGTATGTTGGTGTGTGGATACTGGAAGGGGTATGGTATGTTGATGTGTGGATACTGGAAGGGGTATGTTGGTGCGTGGATACTGGAAGGGGTATGTTGGTGTGTGGATACTGGAAGGGGTATGGTATGTTGATGTGTGGATACTGGAAGGGGTATGTTGGTGCGTGGATACTGGAAGGGGTATGTTGATATGTGTGGATACTGGAAGGGGTATGTTGGTGTGTGGATACTGGAAGGGGTATGTTGGTGTGTGGATACTGGAAGGGGTATGTTGGTGTGTGGATACTGGAAGGGGTATGCGTGGATACTAGAAGGGGTATGTTGGTGTGTGGATACTGGAAGGGGTATGCGTGGATATTGGAAGGGGTATGTTAATGTGTGGATATTATAAGGGGTATGTTGGTGTGTGGATACTGGAAGGGGTATGTTGATGTGTGGATACTATAAGGGGTATGTTGATGTGTGGATACTGGAAGGGGTATGTTGGTGTGTGGATACTGGAAGGAGCATGTTGATGTGTGGATACTGGAAGGGGTATGTTGGTGTGTGGATACTGGAAGGAGCATGTTGATGTGTGGATACTGGAAGGGGTATGTTGGTGTGTGGATACTGGAAGGGGTATGTTGGTGCGTGGATACTGGAAGGGGTATGTGGATACTGGAAGGGGTATGTTGGTGTGTGGATACTGGAAGGGGTATGTTGATGTTTGGATACTGGTAGGGGTATGTTGATGTGTGGATACTGGAAGGGGTATGTTGGTATGTGGATACTGGAAGGGGTATGTTGGTGCGTGGATACTGGAAGGGGTATGGTATGTTGGTGTGTGGATACTGGAAGGGGTATGTTGGTGTGTGGATACTGGAAGGGGCATGTTGATGTGTGGTTACTGGAAGGGGTATGTTGATGCGTGGATACTGGAAGGGGTATGTTGGTGCGTGGATACTGGAAGGGGTATGTTGGTGCGTGGATACTGGAAGTGGTATGTTGGTGCGTGGATACTGGAAGGGGTATGTTGGTGCGTGGATACTGGAAGGGGTATGTTCGTGTGTGGATACTGGAAGGGGTATGTTGGTGCGTGGATACTGGAAGGGGTATGTTGGTGCGTGGATACTCGAAGGGGTATGTGGATACTGGAAGGGGTATGTTGATGTGTGGATACTGGAAGGGGTATGTTGGTGCGTGGATACTGGAAGGGGTATGTTGGTGTGTGGATACTGGAAGGGGTATGTTGGTGTGTGGATACTGGAAGGGGCATGTTGGTTTGTGGATACTGGAAGGGGTATGTTGGTTTGTGGATAATGGAAGGGGTATGTTGGTGCGTGGATACTGGAAGGGGTATGTTGGTGCGTGGATACTGGAAGGGGTATGTGGATACTGGAAGGGGTATGTTGGTGCGTGGATACTGGAAGGGGTATGGTATGTTGGTGCGTGGATACTGGAAGAGGTATGTTGGTGTGTGGATACTGGAAGGGGTATGTGGATACTGGAAGGGGTATGTGGATACTGGAAGGGGTATGTGGATACTGGAAGGGGTATGTTGGTGTGTCGATACAAGAAGGGGTATGTTGATGTGTGGATACTGGAAGGGGTATGTTGATGCGTGGATACTGGAAGGGGTATGTTGGTGCGTGGATACTGGAAGGGGTATGTTGTTGCGTGGATACTGGAAGGGGTATGTTGGTGTGTGGATACTGGAAGGGGTATGTTGGTGTGTGGATACTGGAAGGGGTATGTTGGTGTGTGGATACTGGAAGGGGTATGTTGGTGCGTGGATACTGGAAGGGGTATGTTGGTGCATGGATACTGGAAGGGGTATGTTGGTGTGTGGATACTGGAAGGGGTATGTTGGTGTGTGGATACTGGAAGGGGTATGTTGGTGTGTGGATACTGGAAGGGGTATGTTGATGTGTGGATACTGGAAGGGGTATGTTGGTGTGTGGATACTGGAAGGGGTATGTTGGTGTGTGGATACTGGAAGGGTATGTTGGTGCGTGGATACTGGAAGGGGTATGTTGGTGCGTGGATACTGGAAGGGTATGTGGATACTGGAAGGGGTATGTTGGTGCGTGGATACTGGAAGGGTATGGTATGTTGGTGCGTGGATACTGGAAGAGGTATGTTGGTGTGTGGATACTGGAAGGGGTATGTTGTGTGGATACTGGAAGGGGTATGTGGATACTGGAGGGGTATGTGGATACTGGAAGGGGTATGTTGGTGTGTGGATACTGGAAGGGGTATGTTGGTGTGTGGATACAAAAGGGTATGTTGGTGTGGGATACTGAAGGGGTATGTTGGTGTGTGGATACTGGAAGGGGTATGTTGGTGTGTGGATACTGGAAGGGGTATGTTGGTGTGTGGATACTGGAAGGGGTATGGTATGTTGATGTGTGGATACTGGAAGGGGTATGTTGGTGCGTGGATACTGGAAGGGGTATGTTGGTGTGTGGATACTGGAAGGGGTATGGTATGTTGATGTGTGGATACTGGAAGGGGTATGTTGGTGCGTGGATACTGGAAGGGGTATGTTGATGTGTGGATACTGGAAGGGGTATGTTGGTGTGTGGATACTGGAAGGGTATGTTGGTGTGGATACTGGAAGGGGTATGTTGTGTGTGGATACTGGAAGGGGTATGGTATGTTGGTGTGTGGATACTGGAAGGGGTATGGTTGTTGGTTGGGATACTGGAAGGGGTATGTTGGTGTGTGATACTGGAAGGGGTATGTTGATGGTGGATACTGGAAGGGGTATGTTGGTGTGTGGATACTGGAAGGGGTATGTTGGTGTGTGGATACTGGAAGGGGTATGTTGGTGTGTGGATACTGGAAGGGGTATGTTGGTGTGTGGATACTGGAAGGGGTATGTTGTGTGTGGATACTGGAAGGGGTATGTTGGTGTGTGGATACTGGAAGGGGTATGTTGGTGTGTGGATACTGGAAGGGGTATGTTGGTGTGTGGATACTGGAAGGGGTATGTTGGTGTGTGGATACTGGAAGGGGTATGTTGGTGTGTGGATACTGGAAGGGGTATGGTATGTTGGTGTGTGGATACTGGAAGGGGTATGTTGGTGCGTGGATACTGGAAGGGGTATGTTGATGTGTGGATACTGGAAGGGGTATGTTGATGTGTGAATACTGGAAGGGGTATGTTGGTGCGTGGATACTGGAAGGGGTATGTTGGTGTGTGGATATTGGAATGGGTATGTTGGTGTGTGGATACTGGAAGGGGTATGTTGGTGTGTGGATACTGGAAGGGGTATGTTGATGCATGAATGCAGGGAGACGGGACAAGAAAATGACGAGCATAGCTTAGAATGCTTTAATCCAGATGTAATACTCAACACATGCTCAGTTCACCGATCATACTCAGACACTCAGTGTTGCAATGGGTACTATATCATTATGTTGCCATGGTTACATTATCATAATCATTCTGACTGGGTATATACCAGTTCATATATTCCGAAACATTGGTATTCTGGTGACGATAGACTGCTGTACGTTCATGCAGGCAGTCGGCTCTTCACATCAAAATCCACAATTTTGTGAAATCTTCTCTATTCTGAGAGGTAAATATGTTCTGGAATAAGAGTTTAGTGAGCAACCAAAGACACATAACATGTCCTTGCAAGATTTTATCCTCGGTTTTAAAAATGATGACGGGATATTATGACTCCCCAGAACAGTTGGTTACCTGGGTGACATGTTAATAGCAATTGTTCTATAGAATTATACTTGGTAGACAATATTTTCACTTGTAAATCTACCAGCTGGTACACTGATAGCTAGCGGCAAATAAAATCACTTTTGTAAGTAACCAGCCTCGGCTGATCTGGATCTATGTTGTTTGCAAATGTGATTTTATTTACCCAGCATGCAAAGGCTTATTTCTGGAAACCATGGCAACAATTTCTATTTTTGTCAGTCACTTATAATACTGATATACAAATATTTCAAAAGTGGCTTACACTAAAACGTCAACAATTATTGCTTCTTAATAGAAATAGAAATGAGTGTTAAATACAAATTTTCAAACAACTATGGTGCTTTATTAGGTTAAGATTTGCAGCGCTCAAAAACAGAAAAACCAATAAAAAAATAACAACACAATCGGTGATGTAATAATGCACTCAAAACTTTATACATTGGCGAGTCACCAGACAAATTTAACCCAGTTTTTAGGCAAGTCACCAGAGAACTCGGTCACCTACCAGTAAAAATGTGCAGTCACTCTTGTCAACACTGCATTAGAATGGTTGAAGATAAGTAAGAATATAATTTAAAAATAAGTTAACAAAATAAAAGTTAGCTAGCGCTATGTGCGGGTTACAAAGCATTTCTCAGAACTCAAGCTTTACTCAGTTCATCAGAAAGCTCGAACCGGAGCTAGAGATAAGAGAAAGTGTTCATAACCTCCGACCCTGGTTTAAATTGTAAAAATAGATTTATATGACACATAGGTCAAAAGGTCAATACTGTACAGGATATATGACAATAGGACGGATTTCGTTTTATAACAATAACACTGTAAAATATATTCATACTACATGTACAATACAGCTTCGCAGAACATTAATCTCTACCCCACCTACATGTATCCATGGGACCTTATTCGTGAAATCCACGTTATAAATAAATAAACCAATTCTGATTGGCCAATTGTCTGCAAGCAGAATCAGTGGGATGGACTATATAATATGGAACCTTGGTTAATGTTAATCACTGGAATAATCATCGTAGAAGATGGACATAATCATCATAGAACACACAATCATCATTGAACAACCAGCACAGAAGAACGAAACAACTTAGAGAATACAGTCGCCCAAATGCATTTATGCGGTGGCGACTTTAAATAAAACGTACATCATCATCAATGTTAATCACGCATAATCGCAAACAGCGTAGGCTCGGTTATTGGGAGCATTTATATCGATAATTCTTTTCAAGGTAGTACGGTAAATCATTTGCAATCAGGGCCGTCGCTGGAGCTATTTTGCATGGCCAAATATGATTGTTTGTCGAGTGAGCATAGCGAGCGAGTACGCTAGGGGCGGTCCGGGGAAGCAATTTCCTACATACAATTGCAGGACTAAAGTTCTTACGACAATCCGTATAAAGGTATAAATTAAGGCTAGATGTATAATATACATGATCTATCGCCCTTATCAATTAAACAAGCACGTAAAATAGCACAAACTAAATTTCGAGATGAACCATATTTGCAATGGGCTCAATTATTCCACCACTCCACACACCACGGCGCCTATGTATCCCTATTACCCCCACCCCCGGGGTTTTATTGCATTTTTGGAGTTTTCATTTTCTGAGATCACTGATACGCAAGTGCGTACTTGCGTATGCCCAGCGACGGGTCTGGCAATAATATAAATAATATATAAATAAAGTAAAAGGTAAGGCATTTGTGGAATGTGAGTTATCCATTTTATGATCTTCGGAAATACATGTGAGCAAGTTTCGGTATATTACTTCTGTTCAATCCCTAAGGAAGATTAGTTCAGAACTAATTAGGGATAATTCTTTATTTATAGAGGGTGACCTAAGGAAGATTAGTTCAGAACTAATTAGGTCACCCTCTATAAATAAAGAATTATCCCTAAGGAAGATTAGTTCAGAACTAATTAGGTCACCCTCTATAAATAAAGAAATCTATCTAATCTGGACGATCATTACTGTGCCTCCACTGATGTCTGATGAAAGAGGTAAAGTTCTACATGTCTGATGAAAGAGGTAAAGTTCTACATGTCTGATGAAAGAGGTAAAGTTCTACATGTCTGATGAAAGAGGTAAAGTTCTACATGTCTGATGAAAGAGGTAAAGTTCTACATGTCTGATGAAAGAGGTAAAGTTCTACATGTCTGATGAAAGAGGTAAAGTTCTACATGTCTGATGAAAGTGGTAAAGTTCTCCCCCCATCCCACCGACTGCCCTGACCACAAGCCATGGTATATAAAGTTGTCTACATGACATACATGGTTTATATATAGGATGCTTTGCACACATTACTTTATAGTTTATATAATATTATACTCTGCGATTCACTTCTTGGAAGTAGATGTTAGTTTGGTGTGTTCCATCTAACGATGTATCAATAGCAAGTTGCATTTTAATTCTTAACCGTTATTCTTTTATGTACTTTTCTTAAATATTTTTGATAAAGATTTTACATTGTTTTTTTGTTTTTTTATTCCTACCAAATTTTTGTCCTTAATGTTGACTATTGTAATGTATGTTGTAAAAATGTATTACTACGTTAAATTAATATTAAGCACTTATTTATAGTACTTTTTAAATATTTTATAATTTAATTAAATTTTAGTTTCGACGCTTTAAATTACAAGCTGAAAATTACAAGTTGAGATTTTTGATATGTTTGAGAATTATTTGACTGCTACGAAACATAAACAGACATACTACTACAGTGTATATTCTTCATAAGTGGCTACTGTAACATTATTGCACAAAGTCGGGTATATCATTTTTACCCTTATTTTTTTTTTTATTCTCTTTTCTTTTTTCTTTATGGAAATGATATGAACATGAAAACTGGGCGAAAAAATGGCATGAAACAAACTTAGATGCGTAGGACCGACCATCATACCGCATGTGATACTGTAAGCTGACTATGTTAGGAGAACAAACCAGGCTTTACTTCGAATAATGTGGTCACATAATTCAAATTGTTCATAGCACCATGGTACCATCACTTAAATGCATCATTGCAATGGGACTTTTTTTTTAAAACTTTATTTATTTTACAACGATTGCGAAGCAAGTTTTAACAACTTATATTAATTAACCCTTTCCCTCATAGAAGCACCTCTTGAAAACCATTACCAATATGATATACATTGACAATGTAGGAGCCAAACCAATGTTCAAAATAAAGGCCAGAATCTCATGTAGTCTGAGTAATATCTATGGAGGTGGGATAGATATGGCAACTACTTATCCGCTGCATGATAGCTAAATGGCTGTCGTTTGTATGGAGATATAATAGTATATTAACCTAAATTGTATGGAGATATAATAGTATATTAACCTAAATCTCTATGTAGTCCCAGTAATATCTATAGAGGTGAGATAGATATGGCGACTACTTATTCACTACATGATAGCTAAATGGCTGTCGTTTGTATGTAGATATAACAGTATATTAACCTAAATCTCTATGAAGGAAAGGGTTAATCACTCTCGTTGGCGCGGATGAAAGCATATATGTGGTATGGTTACCCGGCGCATGCATGCAGACATGGGTTGCTCATCCGTGCACACGCAGTTACTAAGCACCAACACGGTAATACTGATGACCAATCTCTCATGATTCTATGACATCAAATCAAAAGTTATTTACAAGTATCACAGGTTTGCTTTGATAAGCGATTTTACCCAGTATTCTGGGTAATTTTCAAAATTTGGCAGTGTTCCAAACGGTCCCCTTTACAAAGTCTATCCGCCTTCATTTACAACCTTTTACTAGTCAACTAATTAAATTTATGCATGTATTAAGTTAATAACCTATGTCTAACATATTAATAACAGTTATATATTTCGGCCAGCATGGCAGCGAAAAAAAAAAAGAAATATTGAAGAGATTTTCATTGTGAAAACCGACTTTTACTAGTATGTGTGCCAAACTATTTACTAGTGTAAACTAATTAAATTTATGCATTTATTAAATTAATAAAATATGTCTGCAATATTAATAACAGTTATATATTTCTGCAAAATGGCTTCGGAAAAAAAAAGAAAAATTGAAGAGATTTTAATATTTTTTTTATTATTATTGTTTTTTATATAAATATTATCTGAGGAGAGGTTGTAAATTAAGGGGTGTTCATCTACTACGTATAAATCCTCTACCTACCCGCACTCTTTTAACCACAGTATGTCAGTTCTGATTTATTTATTTTATAAAAGCACGCCCAATTTTCATTATTCCTTCTTCATGAACTAATAAAAAATAATAAATAAATAATTTAAGATAAAATATTTTCATATTGTTAATTAATAAATTTTAATTATTAATTAATAATTTACCGAGAAATAAGCAGTAGTACAACACTGCAAATGGATTATTATCATATATTATCCTATTATCGTATTGTAACTTAAAATGAAAAAAACAAATTTGACAAGATATGTTTGGATCTTTGTTAACCTAAATTGACATAAATATATGAATTCTGTGTATATATGTTTGGTTCTCACGGATAAAATAGTGCAGCGCCATAAATATAGATAGCACTATACTGTGTTTGAAAATATAATAAAAAATACCACCGCAAACTATTTGGAAATGTTAAAAAGCACACTATTTACATGCATTTATAGGACTTGCTAAATAAATCATAGGACATCTACTACAATATAAAACATTTACTATTTTAATCAGTTAAATTTTTGTGTAATTTAATGAATGAAAATATATTATTATGAAATAAACATAACTATTTACATTAAACACTATGGGTGGGTGGGGTGGGTGAGGATTGGGGCAGGGGGGTGGGGTGAGGATTGGGGCAGGGGGCGTGAGGATTGGGGCAGAGGGTGTGAGAGGGGGTGAGGATTGGGGCAGGGGATGTGAGGATTGGGCAGGGGGGGGAGTGGTGAGGATTGGGAAGGGCAGGGTGTGAGGATGGGCAGGGGGTGTGAGGGGGGAAGATTGGGGCAGGGGATGTGAGGATTGGGCAGGGGGGGGTGAGGATTGGGGCAGGGGGTGTGAGGGGGTGAGGATTGGGGCAGGGGTGTGAGGGGGTGAGGATTGGGGCAGGGGGTGTGAGGGGGAATGCAAGATAACAAAACATAAACAACAAAAACTTCTAAGTTTAGTGGATATCCATTTTTAACATCCTAAAGTATCTAACTGGGTAGAAATGAAATTCCGATGAAAATGACTTATACACTGTTATAGTAGATCTTTTTGTTTTAATCTTTCTTCAATCAACCATTTTATATTTAATTTACCCGATTTGAACAAATTATCACTTTGCTAAATTATTAGTCCTCAAAAATTCTGTTCATAAAAAAAAATTAAAATTCAAAGAAACTTTATCACTTTATATAAACCATCAATTGCCTACATATAAGAACAGAAAATGAATGAACTGATGTCCTAAATAGATATTTTAATACTTGGGAGATTCTTTATACAATAGTTTAGTTTAAGCCACACTTTGGCCATCTACAAGCACCTGCTGCCAGGATACAAACAAATAACAACCTACAAACTGTAAACTCAATCCTCAGTGACATATATCCTCCCTTATTATACAGTGTCCAGAAAACATCCTATTGTTTACAGAATCATAATCCATTCCAGGATTTAGTACTGTTAACCCATTTCATTCTGGATACCGTTCAAACAGTATTTGCAAAGAACATAGAGCTAGATCAGCTGCCACGGAATGTGCCGTCTGATCAGGCTCTATGCTGTTTGCTATTCAGATGATCTTGCTAAGACACTTGGCTATGTAGCAAACAACATAGATCCTGATCAGCATGCAGCGTTACGCTGCGGCTGATCTGGATCTATGTTGTTTGCAAAGTCTTTTAAATGTATCCAGAATGAAATGGGTTAAATTGGATTTTATAGATGCTTTATAATAATGGAAAATGCCGTTGAAAAAAAAGTTTTACGTATATATCACAGAACCCTTAATATCACAGTCTCGGCTCGCGAGCTTGAAAACACCAATCTGATTTGGCAAGTTTCAAAACATACTACATTTCGATTACAGTTACAATAGTTTCTATGGTAATATATGACTTAACTAGTGATTTGGTCAAAGAAATAAATAAATACATTTGCTTAATATAAATCATATTGATATCACAGTGTTTGCTCCCGAGCTTGAAAACGCCAACGGAGATCGACAGTTTTCAAAAATAGGAAAATGCCAACAGAGATCGACAGTTTTCAAAAATATGAATACCATCAACATAGATCGACAGTTTTCAAAAATATGAAAATGCCAACAGAGGTTGACAGTTTCCAAATATTTGAAAATGCCAAAGGAGATCGACAGTTTTCAAAAATATGAAAATGCCAACGGAGATCGACAGTTTTCAAAAATATGAAAATGCCAACGGAGATCGACAGTTTTCACAAATATGAATACCATCAACAACGGTTGACAGTTTCCAAAAATATGAAAATGCCAACGGAGGTCGACAGTTTTCAAAAATAACTAAAAATAACCTAAGAGGAAAATATATCTACCAACTATTTTGATACTAACATAAATAAAGAGTTTATTTAAATAGTTAGTATATACTATTATTATTAGTGCAAGATATCACAGTATCGGCTTACGAGCGTATTTATATATTATCTAAGCTAATTAATCAGAAACAAATTTACATAATTTTTAATTCTAGAATATATTAAATCTATTAAGTTGGAGGATTTAGGATATTTTGAATACAGGGGAAAGAAAGTTTTGAAGAGAATACATATTTATCACATATCTTGCTTTCTGACACCGAAACTTGCTATTTCAACTTAGCTTGATTGCGAAACAAGTTCTTACAACTTAAATTAATCACTCTCAAGACCTCATTCCTAATGGAATCCATTGCCACGAGGGAGAGAGAAGAGGCAACGTGGAATTTAATGGTTCTAGTGGGGCTCGAATTCCAGGCATTCTGCGCCTGAAGCCAACGCGCTATCACGACTTCCACGATTTTCTTCCTGTATAGCATATTTCAACTGACCTACAACTGATATTTTAAATTCACTGTGTATCTGTATCTATAATATATTATATTGTTTACATTATCTGTATTATTTAAATATTCATTTCTTGGTTGTCATTTTATATTTAGTCTAAAAAAAATCTATGGAACATGAAATATTGTTAGCAAACCATCCTATATTTATATAAACTATTTTCTGCATTTGTTTTGATTGTTCTCTTTAGGGACAGAAGTATCGTTTGCTTTGGGGTTTATGGCGACTCTCCAGCATTATTGGTGAAGACTGACTGACCCCCAGCACTGATGGTCCTCGAACGCAGGTATATACCCAGGTAGAACCACCACACATCAGTTTGGATAGATTCCACACATGAAGGAGCTTAGTACCCCTTGTGAGTTTGGAACAGACAACAGTGATGTAGGCAGGGCCCTCTTGAAGGAGATTGCCCCGTTTGTCTAAGCTTCCGGTATAAAAATGGTGGGAACTCTTTAACTTAGTTAGATGTACCACTCTCATCAGACATGTACTCACTTACACAGGATACAGGACTTAACCCTTAAAATGCTAATTCATTTTCCTTCAGCTTGTTATAACGTCGGTATCCAGTTTATTCCAAACAAACTGAAATGAATTAGCTGAACTTTATAACTAAAATTATAACTTTCCTTGAAGAAGGCATTTTAAGCCGCACATTTGGAAATTGTGAGACTATTATAAATATATATATAATGTAAATACTAAATAAGCAGCCTAATGGCTTATGACATCAGTGAAATATAATATGTAGTCACATATCAGCTGTTATAATACACACAAATACAGTCAAACCTGTGTTAGTGGTCACCTCCATTAAGCAGCCAACCTGTATTAAGCAGCCAACCTGTATTAAGCAGCCAACCTGTATTAAGCAACCAACCTGTATTAAGCAGCCAGTTTCCAGATTCCCAATTGGTTGTTTTATTATACATTTGACCTCTATTTATTTTTGCAGCCACCTGTGATAAGCAGCCACTTTCTGTGATTCCCTTGACTGGCTGCTAAAGACAGGTTTGACTGTATGTGTTTTTATTTATACCTAGGGTTTTGAGTATAAAAATACATACAAATACTATTGCAGAAACTGAGTAACCCAATACCGGAGACACACAATATATTCTTTGCAAACACAGAATCATGTTGTGCCTTGTCTAAATCATGCTGTGCCTTGTCTAAATCATGCTGTGCCTTGTCTAAATCATGCTGTGCCATGTCTAAATTTGTCTAAATCATGCTGTGCCTTGTCTAAATCATGCTGTGCCTAAGCAGCCAACCTGTATTAAACAGCCAGTTTCCAGATTCCCCAATATGTTGTTTTATTATACATTTGACCTCTATTAAGCAGCCACCTGTGTTAAGTAGCCACTGTGGTTCCCTTGGCTGGCTGCTTAAGACAGGATTGCCTGTAGTTGCGAAACTCGCCTATCAGTCTATCACGCATCAGATAGCTCCGGTAAGTTTCATGAAAACGACATCGAATGATTGCACATATGATAATGGTACACTTCTACCAGTCCATACAAAAGATACAATATGCCCAGGAGATATGGTACAGTGTACATATTAATATATGAAACAAATAACGCGTTGTCATAAGCTATGTATATATTTTCATGGTTTAGTACAATGCAATTTTGGACAGCTACATTATTTGTTTCGAAAATATTGAGTAGAACCCAGGGGAGGGGGCCAAGTTGAGGTCCCTAGGGTGACTATTTCGCCCAAATTGCCCTCTAGAATGAGCCCTGGTATATATAGAAAATATTTGACTGAGTCAGCAGCTTCTTCCATGTATACTTTAAGTTTGTCCTTGTAAACCTTATCTTCTCCCTAGTTTTGAATCTTCTCCCTAGATTTGAAGGACTAGTTACAGCCCTGGTGGTGCAACTAGGTTTGTAAATTAGAAATCTTTTCCAGACATGCATATGTCCTAGACTTTCTATGCCATCTGCAGTTACATCAACAGAAATGACCTTTGCTATTAAATAATCCTGAATAATACCATCTTACCATCTTACCATCTTACCATCTATTCATTAAAAAAAAAAATCGTAATTTTTTCAACATTTTTCAAGCATTTACAAAAACATCTGCCCAAAATAACATTGTAAAAACGATAATAGCAATTCTATCATCACTGTAATATATAACACCAAAATACTGGAAATGTAATGTAATGGGCGGAATGCTGTCATGAATTAAGAAGTTTATATTGCCCAGCTCTGCAAAAGTCGCAGTGAAGCAGGCTTGTATATTGCCAGATCCTATGCCAACCAATATTTGGAATGCTTTTGCTACAAAACTACATAATATGTTAGTGAAGTATAATCAATTACACTGTACTTGTAATCAGTAATAATGAAACTGTAATCGATTACAATGTAATTATTAAATTATAATCGATTACACTGTACTTGTGTACTTGTAATCAGTAATAATGAAACTGTAATCGATTACAATGTAATTATTAAACAATAATCAATTACACTGTACTTGTAATCAGTAATAATGAAATTGTAATAAATTATACAGTACTTTTGTAATCAGTAATAATGAAACTGTAATCGATTACAATGTAATTATAATCAGCTAGTGAACTGTAATCGAAAACAATTACAGAGTATTGGTGAAACACACACACATTATTAAATCAGTCCAACTCGATGAATAGAAATAGAACTTCAACTACGAAATAATTGTTTTTGCCATTAGTCGCTACAAAGTAATGCAATAAATGTGAAAATAGTATCCAATGGGCATGCATATAGAAAATATAATAATAGAATATAAAAAATAACAACATAATCAACAAGGCATAACAGGAATTCATTATAACTTTGTGACATTTTTTGTGTCAATCTCGTCTGTAGCACATAGTGGGTAGAACTATCCTTTCGGAAAATCAGCATAATTCTATAAAACAGCACTTTCAATTTTTTGTTTTTTTTCTCTTCGACCCGGAAATCTCACCTAATAACAGAGACTGAAATTCTTTATAAAAACATTTTGGAAAATCTACATGAAATAGACTTATTAAAAATGTGAATAAAACATGTGAAAGTCAGGCGTAAACGTTAGCATGCAGTCGATAATATTGAGAGAATAATCGAACAACGTTGTAAATAACACTGAATAACTTGGAAACTTATAGCAGGAGACATGCGCTCGATTTCTTCTCTTGGCTCTTGGCACTGCTCGGCGCTCTCTTCTTCCCCTTCTCTTTGTGTTTTTTCTCATCGTCAGAGCTGGAACTGGAACTGGAGCTGCTGCTGCTGCTGGAACTTGAACTTGTGTGTGACCCCTTTGACCCACACCTCTTGTGTTTTTTCTTACCACCAGTCGAACCTTTTCCGCCATGTTTGCCACCATGTTTACCACCATCAGTTCCACCACCGCCATGTTTACCACCATGTTTTCCGCCATCAGTTCCACCACCGCCATGTTTTCCACCATCAGTACCGCTTCCATCATGTTTTCCTTTTGTGCCTTGTTTACTATGTGGAGGAACAACACCAATTGGTTTCGCACCTCCGCCATCCTCATCGTCAGTATCTGCTCATGAAAAATATCTTAACAGATACGATAGTCTCGACATACAAATCTTCATCAAGTTATCTTAAAAATAGAACACAAATGACCGAGCTCTGAATTTGCAATTTTAAAGGCGTATAGTTATGATTCTAACACGACCCAGCTAATAACATACATACTTGTAGAGTAAAATCTACCTCGGGTTATTCTGCGATATACCTACCTTGAACTATGCTGCGCGCGTACCGTGTTTTGGCTATTCCATTTATACAATGCGTGTAAAGTTTTATGAATGAAAGTCACGTGATGTTTGTAAATACTACCGTGGGAATAAGCGGAAGTGACGTTATTCACAGGCGAGCACTGGTTATTTGAGACTTAAAATTTGAAATATTCTTGGTGTGTTTCAGACTGATTTGAATACCTCTTCACAGTGGATGTGGTATCAGAAGAAATGAATGATTGCAAATATAAATGAACAGACTGTATGTTTTTACTTTTTACTATGCATTTAATAGGCAATTTATTTGTTGTTTTACAACCTTCTAGGCATGGGACTACAATGTTTGTACCTCTTGGAATCACAGTTTCAGATAAACCAAGAGTTCATACCCGGGCACTCACAGGTAGACCAAAGGTCACATTGGTAGATTACCTGGATGCCTCGATTGAACCAATGTGGCATTCGTGGTCCAGTGGTAGAGCGTCAGATTTGGAACAGAAGAGTCACAGGTTGGATACTCGGTCATGGCACCGGTATATACATGTAGTGTCATAGTGCAAGGTAGCAGTGAGTGAATATTTAATTATTTTTAAGTAAACTGGAACAGATTTTACTGCATCTTTTTAAAAATTATAGAAGTTGTAAAGAAGTTGTAAAGTTATAAAGAAGTTGTAAAGTAGTTATAAAGAAGTTGTAAAGTAGTTGTAAAGAAGTTGTAAAGTAGTTGTAAAGAAGTTATAAAGAAGTTGTAATGAAGTTATAAAGAAGTTGTAAAGAAGTTGTAAAGAAGTTGTAAAGTAGTTGTAAAGAAGTTGTAAAGTAGTTGCAAAGAAGTTGCAAAGAAGTTTAAAGAAGTTGTAAAGTAGTTGTAAAGAAGTTGTAAAGAAGTTGGAAAGAAGTTGGAAAGAAGTTGTAAAGAAGTTGTGTAAAGAAGTTGTAATGAAGTTGTAATGAAGTTGTAAAGAAGGTGTAAAGAGGTTGAAAAAGTGCAGACATGTATGCAACTCACCGGACCATACATGGGCAATTAAAAGGCTACCAGACAATGACTTACAATAACTCTAAAACAGGATAATATGGAATACCATATCCAAGCAGACTGGCACCACACACGAAAATGCCAAAAATTGAAAATAATTGGATAAATAAATATGTTAAGCTTAGTAAAGGTAATTTTATTTTTAGAATCCCAAAACATGATTTCACTACCCTGGTACCGTGGTACACATGAAAAGCAACTTTATTTTTAAAATTTATTATCAGTCGACGGGGTACCTAGCTATACACACGTTTAGGTATCCTACTCTATATAGACAAGCATAGTCTGCCTGGTACCATGTTATCCATAGACTGCTATTTCAATAAATCATAAATCTGGTAGCCAGTTAGGGGCTGGTGTGACACCTACCACTGTTTCCTACCTTTCTCCAATGGTATGAGAGCAATACACTTCTCTGCCTTGTCATTGGTTGGAGCGTCGTAGATATCCTTGATTAATTTTGTCGATACTTTACGTTTCTGATGTTCCTCCGCAACCTCGATCATTCTTCTCATGTGAGTCTGCAACGATATGAATTACAGCTTTTATCCTATCTTCACGCAAAAATACTGGTTTTATCCCATCTTCACGCAAAAATACTAGTTTTATCCTATATTCACGCAAAAATACTGGTCATTAACAGCCTGTCTAATCGACTTCTAATGCTTATAACGCTGTGACATCACAACTATGTTTATCTATAGTATTATAAACATAAGGCGGAAGTTGTGATAGCACAGTGGTAGCGAGCTCGCTTCAGGTGCGATAGGCCGAGTTCAAGCCCCGTTGGAGACTGTATAATCACTTTTTACAACAACTTTCACTGAGACTTCTAAATCCGCCAAATGCTAGTGAAACTGTCATTATTCGCTGTACAGTACCAAACCTGACTATAAGGTATGTAGAGTACCTGACTATAAGGTATGTAGAGTACCTGACTATAAGGTATGTAGAGTACCTGACTATAAGGTATGTAGAGTACCTGACTATAAGGTATGTAGAGTACCTGACTATAAGATATGTAGAGTACCTGACTATAAGGTATGTAGAGTACCTGACTATAAGGTATGTAGAGTACCTGACTATAAGGTATGTAGAGTACCTGACTATAAGGTATGTAGAGTACCTGACTATAAGGTATGTAGAGTACCTGACTATAAGGTATGTAGAGTACCTGACTATAAGGTATGTAAAGTACCTGACTATAAGGTATGTAGAGTACCTGACTATAATGTATGTAGAGTACCTGACTATAAGGTATGTAGAGTACCTGACTATAAGGTATGTAGAGTACCTGACTATAAGGTATGTAGAGTACCTGACTATAAGGTATGTAGAGTACCTGACTATAAGGTACGTAGAGTACCTGACTATAAGGTATGTAGAGTACCTGACTATAAGGTATGTAGAGTACCTGACTATAAGGTATGTAGAGTACCTGACTATAAGGTATGTAGAGTACCTGACTATAAGGTATGTAGAGTACCTGACTATAAGGTACAGAGAGGAATTATGCTGCTTACCAGTTTTAATTCCATTTTTTGTTGTCTCTTTTTCAGTGCACCAAGTTCCATCATATACTTCACCTTTTCTGGATCAAATCTCTGAATAAAAGTAACAAATTATGGAAACCTAGAAATGGTTTCATCGACAAAATGGTTTTCATTGACAAAATGGTTTTCATGGACAAAATGGTTTTCATGGACAAAATGGTTTCATTGACAAAATGGTTTTCATGGACAAAATGGTTTTCATGGACAAAATGGTTTTCATCGACAAAATGGTTTCATTGACAAAATGGTTTTCATCGACAAAATGGTTTCATTGACAAAATGGTTTTCATGGACAAAATGGTTTCATCAACAGAATGGTTTCATCGACAAAAACAGACAAATTAATACATAGCAAGCAAGGCAGAGAGAGGCATCATCTAAATTATTTATCTTTTAAATTTTAGCTTATTTTATAACATTTCCAAAATAAGTTTTAACAACTTATCTTAAACGCTCTCATTGACGCAGATGCAAGCATATTTGTAATGCATTGTGTGAGACGAAACTGGAGTACCCGGACAAATCACATGTCCAATTTAGTGACCACCCTACCATCTCATATACTTCCTAGGGCAGGATTGAAACCCGGGTTGCATTGGTGAGGTGCATAAATAAAGATCAAAACCTGGGTTGCATTGGTTAGAAACAAGCATGATGTCAACTATGCAATTGGACAATGCATTTAGCTAAACATCTATACCCACTTGCTTTATATGACTTGTGGCGAGGGGCATAAATAAATCTCTACAGTAAGTGAACATTTACTAAGCACCTGTTGGTTGGTGTGGGGACCTGGGCCACCACCCATGACAGATTTCCTCTAACATCTACAGAAGGGAACATTTACTAAGCACCTGTTGGTTGGTGTGGGGACCTGGGCCACCACCCATGACAGATTTCCTCTAACATCTACAGAAGGGAACATTTACTAAGCACCTGTTGGTTGGTGTGGGGACCTGGGCCACCACCCATGACAGATTTCCTCTAACATCTACAGAAGGGAACATTTACTAAGCACCTGTTGGTTGGTGTGGGGACCTGGGCCACCACCCATGACAGATTTCCTCTAACATCTACAGAAGGGAACATTTACTAAGCACCTGTTGGTTGGTGTGGGGACCTGGGCCACCACCCATGACAGATTTCCTCTAACATCTACAGAAGGGAACATTTACTAAGCACCTGTTGGTTGGTGTGGGGACCTGGGCCACCACCCATGACAGATTTCCTCTAACATCTACAGAAGGACACATTTACTACGCACCTGTTGGTTGGTGTGGGGACCTGGGCCACCACCCATGACAGATTTCATATAACATCTACAGAAGGACACATTTACTACACACATGTTGGTTGGTGTGGGGACCTGGGCCACCACCCATGACAGATTTCCTTTAACATCTACAGAAGGGAACATTTACTACACACATGTTGGTTGGTGTGGGGACCTGGGCCACCACCCATGACAGATTTCCTCTAACATCTACAGAAGGGAACATTTACTACACACCTGTTGGTTGGTGTGGGGACCTGGGCCACCACCCATGACAGATTTCCTCTAACATCTACAGAAGGGAACATTTACTATGCACCTGTTGGTTGGTGTGGAGACCTGGGCCACCACCCATGACAGATTTCCTCTAACATCTACAGAAGGGAACATTTACTATGCACCTGTTGGTTGGTGTGGGGACCTGGGCCACCACCCATGACAGATTTCCTCTAACATCTACAGAAGGGAACATTTACTAAGCACCTGTTGGTTGGTGTGGGGACCTGGGCCACCACCCATGACAGATTTCCTCTAACATCTACAGAAGGGAACACTTACTATGCACCTGTTGGTTGGTGTGGGGACCTGGGCCACCACCCATGACAGATTTCCTCTAACATCTACAGAAGGACACATTTACTACGCATCTGTTGGTTGGTGTTGATGGTGTGGGGACCTGGGCCACCACCCATGACAGATTTCCTCTAACATCTACAGAAGGACACATTTACTACGCACCTGTTGGTTGGTGTGGGGACCTGGGCCACCACCCATGACAGATTTCCTATAACATCTACAGAAGGACACATTTACTACACACATGTTGGTTGGTGTGGAGACCTGGGCCACCACCCATGACAGATTTCCTCTAACATCTACAGAAGGGAACATTTACTACACACATGTTGGTTGGTGTGGGGACCTGGGCCACCACCCATGACAGATTTCCTCTAACATCTACAGAAGGGAACATTTACTACACACCTGTTGGTTGGTGTGGGGACCTGGGCCACCACCCATGACAGATTTCCTCTAACATCTACAGAAGGGAACATTTACTATGCACCTGTTGGTTGGTGTGGAGACCTGGGCCACCACCCATAACAGATTTCCTCTAACATCTACAGAAGGGAACATTTACTATGCACCTGTTGGTTGGTGTGGAGACCTGGGCCACCACCCATAACAGATTTCCTCTAACATCTACAGAAGGGAACATTTACTATGCACCTGTTGGTTGGTGTGGGGACCTGGGCCACCACCCATGACAGATTTCCTCTAACATCTACAGAAGGGAACATTTACTATGCACCTGTTGGTTGGTGTGGAGACCTGGGCCACCACCCATGACAGATTTCCTCTAACATCTACAGAAGGGAACATTTACTACGCACCTGTTGGTTGGTGTGGACCACCCAACAACCTAACATCTACAGAAGGGCACATTTACTATGCACCTGTTGGTTGGTGTGGAGACCTGGGCCACCACCCATGACAGATTTCCTCTAACATCTACAGAAGGGAACATTTACTACGCACCTGTTGGTTGGTGTTGACGGTGTGGAGACCTGGGCCACCACCCATGACAGATTTCCTCTAACATCTACAGAAGGGAACATTTACTACGCACCTGTTGGTTGGTGTTGACGGTGTGGAGACCTGGGCCACCACCCATGACAGATTTCCTCTAACATCTACAGAAGGGAACATTTACTACGCACCTGTTGGTTGGTGTTGACGGTGTGGAGACCTGGGCCACCACCCATGACAGATTTCCTCTAACATCTACAGAAGGGAACATTTACTACGCACCTGTTGGTTGGTGTTGACGGTGTGGAGACCTGGGCCACCACCCATGACAGATTTCCTCTAACATCTACAGAAGGGAACATTTACTACGCACCTGTTGGTTGGTGTTGACGGTGTGGAGACCTGGGCCACCACCCATGACAGATTTCCTCTAACATCTACAGAGGGGAACATTTACTACGCACCTGTTGGTTGGTGTTGACGGTGTGGAGACCTGGGCCACCCATGACAGATTTCGTCTTCTTGATGCCGCCGGCCTTACGTTTCACATCTTTCTGATCACCCCATAGTTGAACTATTACCGCCCCTTTCTTCAAAAAGTCCACAGACTGAAATAGACATAAACATCACATGGTGTATACATTAGACGTACGTGTACTGTATTGTAGTTGTTTGTTTCAAGAAAACCCAACCCTACCTGAGATTTTGACTCGGTGCAGTTGTTTGTCTCAGAAAACCCAACCCTACCTGAGATTTTGACTCGGTGCAGTTGTTTGTCTCAGAAAACTCAACCCTAGTGTTTCCCCTAAGCAGGAATAGGAGGGCGGCCCGCCCTGCCCCTTTTTGGGCCGCCCTTGTGCTCGAAATTCCAAAAATACCCGCCCTCATGTGCCTAAATTCTCAATAAAACTTGATGATGAGTATCACAGGCTCTTCGACAGTTAAATCAAGGTTACTTAAATTACAGAAAAAGGGACATACCTCTTGTGTTCCTGGAAAGGAGATAACTCTATCATGCTTGAAGTCTGGGTTCGTAGTATCCTTGATGGGCTTTGTCTGCGTGTACTTCTCTTCCAAATACACCTTGTACTTACAGTACACACCCTACAACACAAACACATCTTTCATATAACTCTATATTCCATTTTTATATACACACAAACACATCTTTCTTTCATATAACTCTATATTCCATTCTTATATACACACAAACACATCTTTCTTTCATATAACTCTATATTCCATTTTTATATACACACAAACACATCTTTCATATAACTCTATATTCCATTTTTATATACACACAAACACATCTTTCATATAACTCTATATTCCATTCTTATATACACACAAACACATCTTTCTTTCATATAACTCTATATTCCATTTTTATATACACACAAACACATCTTTCATATAACTCTATATTCTATTCTTATATACACACAAACACATCTTTCTTTCATATAACTCTATATTCCATTTTTATATACACACAAACACATCTTTCATATAACTCTATATTCCATTTTTATATACACACAAACACATCTTTCTTTCATATAACTCTATATTCCATTTTTATATACACACAAACACATCTTTCATATAACTCTATATTCCATTTTTATATACACACAAACACATCTTTCATATAACTCTATATTCCATTTTTATATACACACATACACATCTTTCATATAACTCTATATTCCATTTTTATATACACACAAACACATATTTCATATAACTCTATATTCCATTTTTATATACACACAAACACATCTTTCATATAACTCTATATTCCATTTTTATATACACACAAACACATATTTCATATAACTCTATATTCCATTTTTATATACACACAA
>JABXNX010000020.1:1228023-1294238 GCA_014843695.1 Archivesica marissinica | reverse complement strand
GCATTATGTAACTTGGTAAAGCATTATGTAACTTGGTAAAGCATTATATAACTTGGTAAAGCATTATGTAACTTGGTAAAGCATTATATAACTTGGTAAAGCATTATGTAACTTGGTAAAGCATTATGTAACTTGGTAAAGCATTATGTAACTTGGTAAAGCATTATATAACTTGGTAAAGCATTATGTAACTTGGTAAAGCATTATGTAACTTGGTAAAGCATTATGTAACTTGGTAAAGCAGTATATAACTTGGTAAAGCATTATATAACTTGGTAAAGCATTATATAACTTGGTAAAGCATTATATAACTTGGTAAAGCATTATATAACTTGGTAAAGCATTATATAACTTGGTAAAGCAGTATATAACTTGGTAAAGCATTATGTAACTTGGTAAAGCATTATGTAACTTGGTAAAGCATTATGTAACTTGGTAAAGCATTATATAACTTGGTAAAGCATTATATAACTTGGTAAAGCATTATATAACTTGGTAAAGCATTATATAACTTGGTAAAGCATTATGTAACTTGGTAAAGCAGTATATAACTTGGTAAAGCAGTGTATAACTTGGTAAAGCAGTGTGTAACTTGGTAAAGCAGTATGTAACTTGGTAAAGCAGTGTGTAACTTGGTAAAGCATTATGTAACTTGGTAAAGCAGTATATAACTTGGTAAAGCAGTATGTAACTTGGTAAAGCAGTATATAACTTGGTAAAGCAGTATGTAACTTGGTAAAGCATTATATAACTTGGTAAAGCAGTGTGTAACTTGGTAAAGCAGTGTATAACTTGGTAAAGCATTATATAACTTGGTAAAGCATTATATAACTCGGAATAGCATTATATAACATGGTAAAGCAGTGTATAACTTGGTAAAGCAGTGTGTAACTTGGTAAAGCATTATGTAACTTGGTAAAGCAGTGTGTAACTTGGTAAAGCATTATATAACTTGGTAAAGCATTATTTAACTTGGTAAAGCATTATATAACTTGGTAAAGCATTATATAACATGGTAAAGCATTATATAACTTGGTAAAGCATTATATAACTTGGTAAAGCATTATGTAACTTGGTAAAGCAGTGTATAACTTGGTAAAGCATTATATAACTTGGTAAAGCATTATATAACTTGGTAAAGCATTATATAACTTGGTAAAGCATTATATAACTTGGTAAAGCATTATATAACTTGGTAAAGCATTATGTAACTTGGTAAAGCATTATATAACTTGGTAAAGCATTATGTAACTTGGTAAAGCATTATATAACTTGGTAAAGCATTATGTAACTTGGTAAAGCATTATATAACTTGGTAAAGCATTATGTAACTTGGTAAAGCATTGTGTAACTTGGTAAAGCATTATATAACTTGGTAAAGCATTATGTAACTTGGTAAAGCAGTGTGTAACTTGGTAAAGCATTATATAACTTGGAAAGCATTATATAACTTGGTAAAGCATTATATAACTTGGTAAAGCATTATATAACTTGGTAAAGCATTATGTAACTTGGTAAAGCATTATATAACTTGGTAAAGCATTATGTAACTTGGTAAAGCAGTGTGTAACTTGGTAAAGCATTATATAACTTGGTAAAGCATTATATAACTTGGTAAACATTATATAACTTGGTAAAGCATTATATAACTTGGTAAAGCATTATGTAACTTGGTAAAGCATTATGTAACTTGGTAAAGCATTATATAACTTGGTAAAGCATTATGTAACTTGGTAAAGCATTATATAACTTGGTAAAGCATTATGTAACTTGGTAAAGCATTATATAACTTGGTAAAGCATTATGTAACTTGGTAAAGCATTATATAACTTGGTAAAGCAGTGTATAACTTGGTAAAGCATTATATAACTTGGTAAAGCAGTATATAACTTGGTAAAGCATTATATAACTTGGTAAAGCATTATTTAACTTGGTAAAGCATTATATAACTTGGTAAAGCAGTGTATAACTTGGTAAAGCAGTATATAACTTGGTAAAGCATTATGTAACTTGGTAAAGCATTATATAACTTGGTAAAGCATTATGTAACTTGGTAAAGCATTATATAACTTGGTAAAGCATTATAACTTGGTAAGCATATGTAACTTGGTAAAGCATTATATAACTTGGTAAAGCATTATGTAACTTGGTAAAGCAGTATGTAACTTGGTAAAGCATTATATAACTTGGTAAAGCATTATATAACTTGGTAAAGCATTATATAACTTGGTAAAGCATTATATAACTTGGTAAAGCATCATACAACTTGTTAAAGCATTATATAACTTGGTAAAGCATTATGTAACTTGGTAAAGCATTATGTAACTTGGTAAAGCATTATGTAACTTGGTAAAGCAGTGTATAACTTGATAAAGCATTATATAACTTGGTAAAGCATTATATAACTCAGTAAAGCATTATATAACTTGTTAAAGCATTATATAACTTGGTAAAGCATTATGTAACTTGGTAAAGCATTATGTAACTTGGTAAAGCATTATATAACTTGGTAAAGCATTATGTAACTTGGTAAAGCATTATATAACTTGGTAAAGCATTATGTAACTTGGTAAAGCATTATATAACTTGGTAAAGCATTATGTAACTTGGTAAAGCATTATATAACTTGGTAAAGCATTGTGTAACTTGGTAAAGCAGTGTATAACTTGGTAAATCATTATATAACTTAGTAAAGCATTATGTAACTTGGTAAAGCATTATGTAACTTGGTAAAGCATTATATAACTCGGAATAGCAGTATATAACATGGTAAAGCAGTGTATAACTTGGTAAAGCAGTGTGTAACTTGGTAAAGCATTATGTAACTTGGTAAAGCAGTGTGTAACTTGGTAAAGCATTATATAACTTGGTAAAGCATTATTTAACTAGGTAAAGCATTATATAACATGGTAAAGCATTATATAACATGGTAAAGCATTATATAACTTGGTAAAGCATTATATAACTTGGTAAAGCATTATGTAACTTGGTAAAGCATTATATAACTTGGTAAAGCATTATATAACTCGGAATAGCATTATATAACATGGTAAAGCAGTGTATAACTTGGTAAAGCAGTGTGTAACTTGGTAAAGCATTATGTAACTTGGTAAAGCAGTGTGTAACTTGGTAAAGCATTATATAACTTGGTAAAGCATTATATAACTTGGTAAAGCAGTGTATAACTTGGTAAAGCATTATATAACTTGGTAAAGCATGATATAACTTGGTAAAGCATATATACTGGTAAAGCATTATATAACATGGTAAAGCATTATATAACTTGGTAAAGCATTATATAACTTGGTAAAGCAGTATATAACATGGTAAAGCATTATATAACTTGGTAAAGCATTATATAACTTGGTAAAGCATTATATAACTTGGTAAAGCAGTATATAACTTGGTAAAGCAGTATATAACATGGTAAAGCATTATATAACTTGGTAAAGCATTATATAACATGGTAAAGCACTATATAACTTGGTAAAGCATTATGTAACTTGGTAAAGCATTATGTAACTTGGTAAAGCATTATATAACTTGGTAAAGCATTATGTAACTTGGTAAAGCATTATATAACTTGGTAAAGCAGTGTATAACTTGGTAAAGCATTATGTAACTTGGTAAAGCATTATATAACTTGGTAAAGCATTATGTAACTTGGTAAAGCAGTATATAACTTGGTAAAGCATTATATAACTTGGTAAAGCATTATATAACTTGGTAAAGCATTATATAACTTGGTAAAGCATTATTAACTAATTATAACTTGGTAAAGCATTATATAACTTGGTAAAGCATTATATAACTTGGTAAAGCATTATATAACTTGGTAAAGCATTATATAACTTGGTAAAGCATTATATAACTTGGTAAAGCATTATATAACTTGGTAAAGCATTATATAACTTGGTAAAGCATTATATAACTTGGTAAAGCATTATATAACTTGGTAAAGCATTATATAACTTGGTAAAGCATTATATAACTTGGTAAAGCATTATATAACTTGGTAAAGCATTATGTAACTTGGTAAAGCATTATATAACTTGGTAAAGCATTATATAACTTGGTAAAGCATTATATAACTTGGTAAAGCATTATATAACTTGGTAAGCATATTAACTTGGTAAGCATTATATAACTTGAAAGCATTATTAACTTGGTAAACAAGCATTTATAACTTGGTAAAGCATTATATAACTTGGTAAAGCATTATGTAACTTGGTAAAGCATTATATAACTTGGTAAAGCATTATGTAACTTGGTAAAGCAGTGTATAACTTGGTAAAGCATTATATAACTTGGTAAAGCATTATATAACTTGGTAAAGCATTATATAACTTGGTAAAGCATTATATAACTTGGTAAAGCATTATGTAACTTGGTAAAGCATTATATAACTTGGTAAAGCATTATGTAACTTGGTAAAGCATTATATAACTTGGTAAAGCATTATGTAACTTGGTAAAGCATTATATAACTTGGTAAAGCATTATGTAACTTGGTAAAGCAGTGTGTAACTTGGTAAAGCAGTATGTAACTTGGTAAAGCAGTATATAACTTGGTAAAGCAGTGTGTAACTTGGTAAAGCATTATATAACTTGGTAAAGCAGTGTGTAACTTGGTAAAGCAGTGTATAACTTGGTAAAGCATTATATAACTTGGTAAAGCATTATATAACTCGGAATAGCATTATATAACATGGTAAAGCAGTGTATAACTTGGTAAAGCAGTGTGTAACTTGGTAAAGCATTATGTAACTTGGTAAAGCAGTGTGTAACTTGGTAAAGCATTATATAACTTGGTAAAGCATTATGTAACTTGGTAAAGCATTATGTAACTTGGTAAAGCATTATGTAACTTGGTAAAGCATTATGTAACTTGGTAAAGCATTATATAACTTGGTAAAGCATTATGTAACTCGGTAAAGCATTATGTAACTTGGTAAAGCATTATGTAACTTTGTAAAGCATTATTTAACTTTGTAAAGCATTATATAACTTGGTAAAGCATTATGTCACTTGGTAAAGCATTATGTAACTTGGTAAAGCAGTGTGTAACTTGGTAAAGCATTATGTAACTTGGTAAAGCATTATGTAAATTGGTAAAGCATTATGTAATTTGGTAAAGCAGTGTGTAACTTGGTAAAGCATTATGTAACTTGGTAAAGCATTATGTAACTCGGTAAAGCATTATGTAACTTGGTAAAGCATTATGTAACTTGGTAACGCATTATGTAACTCGGTAAAGCATTATGTAACTTGGTATAGTATTATGTAACTTGGTAAAGCATTACGTAACTTGGTAAAGCAGTGTGTAACTTGGTAAAGCATTATGTAACTTGGTAAAGCATTATGTAACTCGGTAAAGCATTATGTAACTTGGTAAAGCATTACGTAACTTGGTAAAGCATTATGTAACTTGGTAAAGCATTATGTAACTTGGTAAAGCATTATGTAACTCGGTAAAGCATTATGTAACTTGGTAAAGTATTATGTAACTTGGTAAAGTATTATGTAACTTTTGGTAAAGCATTATGTAACTTGCACAGACGTCAGCAGATCCGTGGTCATGATTAATGACGTGTGTGGAATTTGACTTTCCAAATAAGTATGTTTGCTTCCGGCCCTGTGAGATTGTTGTCTGTATTTGTTCAAATATTGCAAGTTTTTGACTAGACAGAAAGGCAGCATCCCAATCGAATACCGAGAAAAGTATACAAATTATTCATAATGCGTTTATATTTTCGCAAACTAATATATTTGGGTAGAATTTGTCGTTATCTTGTAACGGTTTACCATTATTGATGATCGTTGTTGTTAAATCTCTTTTAGTAATGCAAACCAATTAATGTTCACAGCAAATTCTTTTCAGTAATATTCCTGGGCATCATAACTACGCCGAATTTTATTCACAGATAATTCCGACATGCATTATTTGGCAAGACTTTGCGTCTGTAAATTAAAGAGAATGCCGTAAACACAACAGAAACGCTTGGCAATACATATCATTTGTAAATTAAAGAGAACGCCATAAGCACAACAGAAACTCTTGGCAAGACATTGCGTTTGTAAATTAAAGAGAACGCCATAAGCACAACAGAAACTCTTAGCAATACTTTGCGTTTGTAAATTAAAGAGAACGCCGTAAGCACAACAGAAACTATTGGCGAGACTTTGCGTTTGTAAATTAAAGAGAACGCCATAAGCACAACAGAAACTCTTGGCAAGACATTGCGTTTGTAAATTAAAGAGAACACCATAAGCACAACAGAAACTCTTAGCAATACTTTGCGTTTGTAAATTAAAGAGAACGCCATAAGCACAACAGAAACTCTTGGCAAGACATTGCGTTTGTAAATTAAAGAGAACGCCATAAGCACAACAGAAACTCTTGGCAAGACATTGCGTTTGTAAATTAAAGAGAACGCCATAAGCACAACAGAAACTCTTGGCAAGACATTGCGTTTGTAAATTAAAGAGAACGCCGTAAGCACAACAGAAACTCTTGGCAATACTTTGCGTTTGTAAATTAAAGAGAACGCCGTAAGCACAACAGAAACTTTCAATATCTGTACTGCTATTCCTGTTACAGGGTGTCACCATATATCTAGAGACCACATATCTGAATTGCTATCCCTGTTACAGGGTGTCACCATAGAGACGAACTATCTATACCGTTATCCATAGTACAAGGTGTCACCATATATATCTAGAAAATATCTGTAAATCAAAAGCAATCACAGTATCATGTTATATCAGAATAGGAACAGAAATATATAAAAACTGTCATAAACGAGTGTCCGTCGAGCATCGTTATCAGAGCAATATCTTGTGTAAATCAGACTGACTGTCAAACGGAACCCCACTGAAGACGACAGAGTGACGTTTTCCCTATATTGGATACTGACTGATTGGTTTGGGTTTGACAAACAAATAACGATCGAATGATTGCATGCATCTAAATCCATCACTGTTGTTGATTCAACACGCGTCTCATGTAACACACACATTTCGGTTTGCACAAAATAAAAAATAAAAACTCAAACTAAAAATCACAACGAGCTTTATTTTATTTATATATGATCTAAACCTAAGTATTTAGTAAATTTACTTAATTCAATACATTCGTATTTTATCATCATCATCATCATCATCATCATCATCATCATCATCATCATCATCATCATCATCATCATCATCATCATCATCATCATCATCTCATCATCATCATCATCATCATCATCATCATCATCATCATCATCATCATCATCATCATCATCATCATCATCATCATCATCATCATCATCATCATCATCATCATCATTCTCATCATCATCATCATCATCATCATCTCATCATCATCATCATCATCATCATCATCATCATTCATCATCATCATCATCATCATCATCATCATCATCATCATCATCATCATCATCATCATCATCATCATCATCATCATCATCATCATCATCATCATCATCATCATCATCATCATCATCATCATCATCATCATCATCATCATCATCATCATCATCATCATCATCATCATCATCATCATCATCATCATCATCATCATCATCATCATCATATGTAAGAGTGTCGAATTAGTTCATGTGAGGAAGCTATCCAGCTGGCTATGGACCGTCCGTGGTTCTATCCGGGTGTCCGTTCGTGCACACAATACTGCTCTGTGTGCACCGGAGTCGTCCCCTACTTGTTGAACTGGTGAATTCGTGAATTGAAATGGTGAATTCATGAGGCGGTATTCGTGAATTCATGACGTTGAAATCGTGCATTAAAATTGTTGTGTAGTATAACTGATGAAATACTGAGTGTCACCACTCCTGGTGTTGGTGCTATACTAGAGGACATATATAGAAAACTCACTATATAAATATATACATGTAGTTTTAAACATTTTGGAATATTTTCAATTGTTCAGTTTGTGTTTTGCAATAACGATGTGACATATCTTTGATGGAATCCTTCGTAATTCGTTTTCATGTAATACTAATCATATAATGTAGGTGTACGTTTTTCTATGTCCTCTAGTATATAATGTAGGTGTGCGTTTTTCTATGTCCTCTAGTATATAATGTAGGTGTGCGTTTTTCTATGTCCTCTAGTATATAATGTAGGTATGCGTTTTTCTATGTCCTCTAGTATATAATGTAGGTGTGCGTTTTTCTATGTCCTCTAGTATATAATGTAGGTGTGCGTTTTTCTATGTCCTCTAGTATACTTCAAATATTGACGAATGTCAAATTTGGATAACGGATGCTAGCTCAAATAAGTCATATACTATACTTGGACACTACTCAGACATTACAGACTCTGTCTGTTATTACAGAATAAATGGAATTACATTTTCATACAACATTTCTGAGGAGCGTGTGATCCACTCATTTGAAATGTCAATATATCTTGAAACATATGAGTTTTAAAATTGTTGCGGAAAACCTGCAGGTTGTCCATTATTCAAGAACACGTTCATCTATGCTGCTCCTGTGCTGTGGAATTCCCTACCTGATGACTTCAGGGCTACAACTAGCGCCAGTCAGTTCAAGAGCTTGATTTCCTCTTGGAATGGAAATGACTGTACGTGTGTAGTATACTATGCCAGGTAATGGGTCCCACAGTGAAGGATCAGCATGGAGTAAGTGTGTAGTATGCTATACCAGGTAATGGGTCCCACAGTGAAGGATCAGCATGGAGTTCATTTCAGCTATAGTTTAGATTGCATTTTTAGTTTTCTTTCTATAAATCATCTTAGTTGCCTGCATGGCTGTTGTCTTATTCTTTTATTATGTAGCTTCTTATGTTCATCTATGTCTAATTTTACTGTTCGACTAAATAAGCATGTTCTGTTTTAGCATAGAGTGTCTAATTTAATTCAAATTTTTATTTCCCATAGCTGTTTTACTATTGTTATTCATATACACATGTTGTTATATAGTGGGTTACAAAAGCTCATCAGAGCTTATGGTATTTGTGATGTTGCCGACTCAAAATAAAGTTATCTTATATTTAATCGTATCTATACTGTGTTCACTGCAAGGATTGGCCTCACTCTAGAGGTATTCCAACCATGAGATATATGCAGATGGACAGGGAAGTGAATTACAACCATGAGTGGTGTGCAGATGGACAGGGAAGTGTATTCCAACCATGAGATATGTGCAGATGGACATGGAAGTGTATTACAACCATGAGATATGTGCAGATGGACAGGGAAGTGTATTCCAACCATGAGATATGTGCAGATGGACAGGGAAGTGTATTACTACCATGCGATATGTGCAGATGGACAGGGAAGTGTATTCCAACCATGATATATGTGCAGATGCACAGGGAAGTGTATTCCAATCATGAGATATGTGCAGATGGACAGGGAACTGTATTCCAACCATGCGATATGTGCAGATGGACAGGGAGGTGCATTACAACCATGAGATATGTGCAAATGCACATGGAAGTGTATTACAACCATGAGATATGTGCAAATGGACAGGGAAGTGTATTCCAACCATGATATATGTGCAGATGGACAGGGAAGTGTATTCCAACCATGATATATGTGCAGATGGACAGGGAAGTGTATTCCAACCATGATATATGTGCAGATTGACAAGGAAGTGTATTCCAACCATGAGATATGTGCAGATGGACAGGGAAGTGTATTACAACCATGATATATGTGCAGATGGACAGGGAAGTGTATTCCAACCATGAGATATGTGCAGATGGACAGGGAAGTGTATTCCAACCATGATATATGTGCAGATGGACAGGGAAGTGTATTCCAACCATGATATATATGCAGATGGACAGGGAAGTGTATTCAACCATGATATATGTGCAGATTGACAAGGAAGTGTATTCCAACCATGAGATATGTGCAGATGGACAGGGAAGTGTATTACAACCATGATATATGTGCAGATGGACAGGGAAGTGTATTACAACCATGATATATGTGCAGATGGACAGGGAAGTGTATTCCAACCATGCGATATGTGCAGATGGACAGGGAAGTGTATTCCAACCATGATATATGTGCAGATGGACAGGAAGGTGTATTCCAACCATGAGGTATGTGCAGATAGACAAGGAAGTGTATTACAACCATGAGATATGTGCAGATGGACAGGGAAGTGTATTCCAATCATGAGATATGTGCAGATGGAAAAGGAAGTGTATTCCAATCATGAGATACGTGCAGATGCACAGGGAAGTGTATTCCAATCATGATATATGTGCAGATGCACAGGAAAGTGTATTCCAACCATGAGATATGTGCAGATGGACAGGGAAGTGCATTCCAACAATGAGATATGTGCAGATGCACAGGGACGTGTATTCCAATCATGATATATGTGCAGATGCACAGGGAAGTATATTTCAACCATGAGATATGTGCAGATGGACAGGGAAGTGTATTCCAACAATGATATATGTGCAGATGGACAGGGAAGTGTATTCCAACCATGCGATATGAGCAGATGGACAGGGAAGTGTATTACAACCATGCGATATGTGCAGATGGACAGGGAAGTGTATTACAACCATGCGATATGTGCAGATGCATAGGGAAGTGTATTACAACCATGCGATATGTGCAGATGGACAGGGAAGTGTATTACAACCATGCGATGTGCAGATGGACAGTGAAGTGTATTACAACCATGCGATATGTGTAGATGCATAGGGACGGTATTACAACCATGAGATATGTGCAGATGGACAGGGAAGTGTATTCCAACCATGAGATATGTGCAGATGGACATGGAAGTGTATTCCAACCATGATATATGTGCAGATGGACAGGGAAGTGTATTCCAACCATGAGATATGTGCAGATGGACAGGGAAGTGTATTCCAATCATGAGATATGTGCAGATGCACAGGGAAGTGTATTCCAACCATGATATATGTGCAGATGCACAGGGAAGTGTATTCCAACCATGATATATGTGCAGATCGACAGGGAAGTGTATTCCAACAATGATATATGTGCAGATGCACAGGGAAGTGTATTCCAACCATGATATATGTGCAGATGGACAGGAAGTATATTCCAACCATGAGATATATGCAGATGCACAGCGAAGTGTATTCCAATCATGAGATATGTGCAGATGCACAGGGAAGTGTATTCCAATCATGAGATATGTGCAAATGGACAGGGAAGTGTATTCCAACCATGATATATGTGCAGATGGACAGGAAGTATATTCCAACCATGAGATATATGCAGATGCACAGGGAAGTGTATTCCAATCATGAGATATGTGCAGATGGACAGGGAAGGGTATTACAATCATGATATATGTGCAGATGGACATGAAGTATATTCCAACCATGAAATATATGCAGATGCACAGGAAGTGTATTCCAATCATGATATATGTGCAGATGGAAAAGGAAGTGTATTCCAACCATGAGATATGTGCAAATGGACAAGGAAGTGTATTCCAACCATGAGATATGTGCAGATGGACATGGAAGTGTATTCCAACCATGATATATGTGCAGATGGACAAGGAAGTGTATTCCAACCATGAGATATGTGCAGATGGACAGGGAAGTGTATTCCAATCATGAGATATGTGCAGATGCACAGGGAAGTGTATTCCAACCATGATATATGTGCAGATGCACAGGGAAGTGTATTCCAACCATGATATATGTGCAGATCGACAGGGAAGTGTATTCCAACAATGATATATGTGCAGATGCACAGGGAAGTGTATTCCAACCATGAGATATGTGCAGATGTACAGGGAAGTGTATTCCAATCATGATATATGTGCAGATGCACAGGGAAGTGTATTCCAACCATGAGATATGTGCAGAAGGACAAGGAAGTGTATTACAACCATGAGATATGTGCAGATGTACAGGGAAGTGTATTCCAACCATGAGATATGTGCAGATGGACAAGGAAGTGTATTCCAATCATGAGATAAGTGCAGATAGACAAGGAAGTGTATTCCAATCATGAGATACGTGCAGATGCACAGGGAAGTGTATTCCAATCATGATATATGTGCAGATGCACAGGAAAGTGTATTCCAACCATGAGATATGTGCAGATGGACAGGGAAGTGCATTCCAACAATGAGTTATGTGCAGATGCACATGGACGTGTATTCCAATCATAATATATGTGCAGATGCACAGGGAAGTATATTCCAACCATGAGATATGTGCAGATGGACAGGGAAGTGTATTCCAACCATGATATATATGCAGATGGACAGGGAAGTGTATTCCAACCATGCGATATGAGCAGATGGACAGAGAAGTCTATTACAACCATGCGATATGTGCAGATGGACAGGGAAGTCTATTACAACCATGCGATATGTGCAGATGCATAGGGAAGTGTATTACAACCATGCGATATGTGCAGATGGACAGGGAAGTGTATTACAACCATGCGATGTGCAGATGGACAGGGAAGTGTATTACAACCATGCGATATGTGTAGATGCATAGGGACGTGTATTACAACCATGAGATATGTGCAGATGTACAGGGAAGTGTATTCCAACCATGAGATATGTGCAGATGGACAGGGAAGTGTATTCCAACCATGAGATATGTGCAGATGGACAGGGAAGTGTATTCCAATCATGAGATATGTGCAGATGGACAGGGAAGTGTATTCCAATCATCAGATATGTGCAGATGCACAGGGAAGTGTATTCCAACCATGATATATGTGCAGATGCACAGGGAAGTGTATTCCAACAATGATATATGTGCAGATCGACAGGGAAGTGTATTCCAACCATGATATAGGTGCAGATGCACAGGGAAGTGTATTCCAAACATGATATATGTGAAGATGGACAGGAAGTATATTCCAACCATGAGATATATGCAGATGCACAGCGAAGTGTATTCCAATCAGGAGATATGTGCAGATGCACAGGGAAGTGTATTCCAATCATGAGATATGTGCAAATGGACAGGGAAGTGTATTCCAACCATGATATATGTGCAGATGGACAGGAAGTATATTCCAACCATGAGATATATGCAGATGCACAGGGAAGTGTATTCCAATCATGAGATATGTGCAGATGGACAGGGTAGTGTATTACAATCATGATATATGTGCAGATGGACAGGAAGTATATTCCAACCAGGAAATATATGCAGATGCACAGGAAGTGTATTCCAATCATGATATATGTGCAGATGGAAAAGGAAGTGTATTCCAACCATGCGATATGTGCAAATGCACAGGGAGGTGTATTACAACCATGCGATATGTGCAGATGGACAAGGAAGTGTATTCCAACCATTAGATATGTGCAGATGGACATGGAAGTGTATTCCAACCATGATATATGTGCAGATGGACAAGGAAGTGTATTCCAACCATGGGATATGTGCAGATGCACAGGGAAGTGTATTCCAACCATGAGATAGGTGCAGATGGACAGGGAAATGTATTACAACCATGAGATATGTTCAGATGGACAGGGAAGTGTATTCCAACCATGAGATATGTGCAGATCGACAAGGAAGTGTATTACAACCATGAGATATGTGCAGATGGACAGGGAAGTGTATTCCAACCATGCGATATCTGCAGATGCACAGGGAAGTGTATTCCAACCATGAGATATGTGCAGATGGACAAGGAAGTGTATTCCAATCAAGATATATGTGCAGATGCACAGGGAAGTGTATTCCAACCATGAGATATGTGCAGATGGACAGGGAAGTGAATTCCAACCATGAGATATGTGCAGATGGACAGGGAGGTGTATTCCAACCATGAGATATGTGCACATGTACATGGAAGAGTATTCCAATCATGATATATGTGCAGATGCACAGGGAAGTGTATTCCAATCATGAGATAAGTGCAGATAGACAAGGAAGTGTATTCCAATCATGAGATATGTGCAGATGCACAGGGTAGTGTATTCCAATCATGATATATGTGCAGATGGACAGGGAAGTGTATTACAACAATGCAATATGTGCAGATGCATAGGGAAGTGTATTACAACCATGCGATATGTGCAGATGGACAGGGAAGTGTATTACAACCATGCGATATGCACAGATGCACAGGGAAATGTATTCCTACCATGAGATATGTGCAGATGGACAGGGAAGTGTATTCCAATCATGAGATATGTGCAGATGGACAGGGAAGTGTATTCCAATCATGAGATCTGTGCAGATGCACAGGGAAGTGTATTCCAACCATGATATATGTGCAGATCGACAGGGAAGTGTTTCCAATCATGATAAATGTGCAGATGGACAGGAAGTTTATTCCAACCATGAGATATATGCAGATGCATAGGGAAGTGTATTCCAATCATGAGATATGTGCAGATGGACAGGGAAGTGTATTCCAACCATGATATATGTGCAGATGGACAGGAAGTATATTCCAACCAAGAAATATATGCAGATGCACAGGGAAGTGTATTCCAATCATGATATATGTGCAGATGGAAAAGGAAGTGTATTCCAACCATGATATATGTGCAAATGCACAGGGAAGTGTATTACAACCATGCGATATGTTCAGATGGACAAGGAAGTGTATTCCAACCGTGAGATATGTGCAGATGGACATGGAAGTGTATTCCAACCATGATATATGTGCAGATGGACAAGGACGTGTATTCCAACCATGAGATATGTGCAGATGCACAGTGAAGTGTATTACAACCATCAGATAGGTGCAGATGGACAGGGAAGTGTATTACAACCATGAGATATGTGCAGATGCACAGGGAAGTGTATTCCAACAATGAGATATGTGCAGATGGACAAGGAAGTGTATTACAACCATGAGATATGTGCAGATGTACAGGGAAGTGTATTCCAACCATGATATATATGTAGATGTACAGGGAAGTGTATTCCAACCATGAGATATGTGCAGATGGACAAGGAAGTGTATTCCAATCATGAGATAAGTGCAGATAGACAAGGAAGTGTATTCCAACCATGCGATATGTGCAGATGGACAGGGAAGTGTAGTACAACCATGCGATATGTGCAGATGGACAGGGAAGTGTATTACAACCAGGCGATATGTGCATATGCATAGGGAAGTGTATTAAAACCATGCGATATGTGCAGATGGACAGGGAAGTGTATTACAACCATGCGATATGTACAGATGCATAGGGAAGTGTATTACTACCATGAGATATGTGCAGATGGACAGGGAAGTGTATTCCAATCATGATATATGTGCAGATGGACAGGGAAGTGTATTCCCAACCATGATATATGTGCAGATCGACAGGGAAGTGTATTCCAACCATGATATATGTGCAGATGGATAGGAAGTATATTCCAACCATGAGATATATGCAGATGCACAGGGAAGTGTATTCCAATCATGAGATATGTGCAAATGGACAGGGAAGTGTATTCCAACCAAGATATATGTGCAGATGGACAGGAAGTATATTCCAACCATGAGATATATGCAGATGCACAGGGAAGTGTATTCCAATCATGAGATATGTGCAGATGGACAGGGAAGTGTATTCCAACCATGATATATGTGCAGATGGACAGGAAGTATATTCCAACCATGAAATATATGCAGATGCACAGGGAAGTATATTCCAATCATGATATATGTGCAGATGGAAAAGGAAGTGTATTCCAGCCATGATATATGTGCAAATGCACAGGGAAGTGTATTACAACCATGCGATATGTGCAGATGGACAAGGAAGTGTATTCCAACTATGAGATATGTGCAGATGGACAAGGAAGTGTATTCCAACCATGATATATGTGCAGATGGACAAGGAAGTGTATTCCAACCATGAGATATGTGCAGATGCACAGGGAAGTGTATCACAACCATGAGATAGGTGCAGATGGACAGGGAAATGTATTCCAACAAAGAGATATGTGCAGATGGACAAGGAATTGTATTACAACCATGAGATATGTGCAGATGTACAGGGAAGTGTATTCCAACCATGATATATATGCAGATGTACAGGGAAGTGTATTCCAACCATGAGATATGTGCAGATGGACAAGGAAGTGTATTCCAATCATGAGATAAGTGCAGATAGACAAGGAAGTGTATTCCAACCATGCGATATGTGCAGATGGACAGAGAAGTGTATTACAACCATGCGATATGTGGAGATGGACAGGGAAGTGTATTACAACCAGGCGATATGTGCATATGCATAGGGAAGTGTATTACAACCATGCGATATGTGCAGATGGACAGGGAAGTGTATTACAACCATGCGATATGTACAGATGCATAGGGAAGTGTATTACTACCATGAGATATGTGCAGATGGACAGGGAAGTATATTCCAATCATGAGATATGTGCAGATGGACAGGGAAGTGTATTCCAATAATGAGATCTGTGCAAATGCACAGGGAAGTGTATTCCAACCATGATATATGTGCAGATGGACAGGAAGTATATTCCAACCATGAAATATATGCAGATGCACAGGGAAGTATATTCCAATCATGATATATGTGCAGATGGAAAAGGAAGTGTATTCCAGCCATGATATATGTGCAAATGCACAGGGAAGTGTATTACAACCATGCGATATGTGCAGATGGACAAGGAAGTGTATTCCAACTATGAGATATGTGCAGATGGACAAGGAAGTGTATTCCAACCATGATATATGTGCAGATGGACAAGGAAGTGTATTCCAACCATGAGATATGTGCAGATGCACAGGGAAGTGTATCACAACCATGAGATAGGTGCAGATGGACAGGGAAATGTATTCCAACAAAGAGATATGTGCAGATGGACAAGGAATTGTATTACAACCATGAGATATGTGCAGATGTACAGGGAAGTGTATTCCAACCATGATATATATGCAGATGTACAGGGAAGTGTATTCCAACCATGAGATATGTGCAGATGGACAAGGAAGTGTATTCCAATCATGAGATAAGTGCAGATAGACAAGGAAGTGTATTCCAACCATGCGATATGTGCAGATGGACAGAGAAGTGTATTACAACCATGCGATATGTGGAGATGGACAGGGAAGTGTATTACAACCAGGCGATATGTGCATATGCATAGGGAAGTGTATTACAACCATGCGATATGTGCAGATGGACAGGGAAGTGTATTACAACCATGCGATATGTACAGATGCATAGGGAAGTGTATTACTACCATGAGATATGTGCAGATGGACAGGGAAGTATATTCCAATCATGAGATATGTGCAGATGGACAGGGAAGTGTATTCCAATAATGAGATATGTGCAAATGCACAGGGAAGTGTATTCCAACCATGAAATATAGGCAGATGCACAGGGAAGTATATTCCAATCATGATATATGTGCAGATGGAAAAGGAAGTGTATTCCAGCCATGATATATGTGCAAATGCACAGGGAAGTGTATTACAACCATGCGATATGTGCAAATGGACAAGGAAGTGTATTCCAACTATGAGATATGTGCAGATGGACAAGGAAGTGTATTCCAACCATGATATATGTGCAGATGGACAAGGAAGTGTATTCCAACCATGAGATATGTGCAGATGCACAGGGAAGTGTATCACAACCATGAGATAGGTGCAGATGGACAGGGAAATGTATTCCAACAAAGAGATATGTGCAGATGGACAAGGAATTGTATTACAACCATGAGATATGTGCAGATGTACAGGGAAGTGTATTCCAACCATGATATATATGCAGATGTACAGGGAAGTGTATTCCAACCATGAGATATGTGCAGATGGACAAGGAAGTGTATTCCAATCATGAGATAAGTGCAGATAGACAAGGAAGTGTATTCCAACCATGCGATATGTGCAGATGGACAGAGAAGTGTATTACAACCATGCGATATGTGGAGATGGACAGGGAAGTGTATTACAACCAGGCGATATGTGCATATGCATAGGGAAGTGTATTACAACCATGCGATATGTGCAGATGGACAGGGAAGTGTATTACAACCATGCGATATGTACAGATGCATAGGGAAGTGTATTGCTACCATGAGATATGTGCAGATGGACAGGGAAGTATATTCCAATCATGAGATATGTGCAGATGGACAGGGAAGTGTATTCCAATAATGAGATCTGTGCAAATGCACAGGGAAGTGTATTCCAACCATGATATATGTGCAGATCGACAGGGAAGTGTATTCCAACCATGATATATGTGCAGATGGATAGGAAGTATATTCCAACCATGAGATATATGCAGATGCACAGGGAAGTGTATTCCAATCATGAGATATGTGCAAATGGACAGGGAAGTGTATTCCAACCAAGATATATGTGCAGATGGACAGGAAGTATATTCCAACCATGAGATATATGCAGATGCACAGGGAAGTGTATTCCAATAATGAGATATGTGCAGATGGACAGGGAAGTGTATTCCAACCATGATATATGTGCAGATGGACAGGAAGTATATTCCAACCATGAAATATATGCAGATGCACAGGGAAGTATATTCCAATCATGATATATGTGCAGATGGAAAAGGAAGTGTATTCCAACCATGATATATGTGCAAATGCACAGGGAAGTGTATTACAACCATGCGATATGTGCAGATGTACAAGGAAGTGTATTCCAACCATGAGATATGTGCAGATGGACAAGGAAGTGTATTCCAACCATGATATATGTGCAGATGGACAAGGAAGTGTATTCCAACCATGAGATATGTGCAGATGCACAAGGAAGAGTATTACAACCATGAGATAGGTGCAGATGGACAGGGAAGTGTATTACAACCATGAGATATGTGCAGATGCACAGGGAAGTGTATTCCAACAAAGAGGTATGTGCAGATGGACAAGGAAGTGTATTACAACCATGATATATGTGCAGATGTACAGGGAAGTGTATTCCAACCATGATATATGTGCAGATGTACAGGGAAGTGTATTCCAACCATGCGATATGTGCAGATGGACAGGGAAGTGTATTACAACCATGCGATATGTGCAGATGGACAGGGAAGTGTATTACAACCATGCGATATGTGCATATGCATAGGGAAGTGTATTACAACCATGCGATATGTGCAGATGGACAGGGAAGTGTATTACAACCATGCGATATGTGCAGGTGGACAGGGAAGTGTATTCCAATCATTAGATATGTGCAGATGGACAGGGAAGTGTATTCCAATCATGAGATCTGTGCAGATGCACAGGGAAGTGTATTCCAACCATGATATATGTGCAGATGGACAGGGAAGTGTATTCCAACCATGATATATGTGCAGATGGACAGGAAGTATATCCCAACCATGAGATATATGCAGATGCACAGGGAAGTGTATTCCAATCATGAGATATGTGCAGATGCACAGGGAAGTGTATTCCAATCATGAGATATGTGCATATGGACAGGGAAGTGTATTCCAACCATGATATATGTGCAGATGGACAGGAAGTATATTCCAACCATGAGATATATGCAGATGCACAGGGAAGTGTATTCCAATCATGAGATATGTGCAGATGGACAGGGAAGTGTATTCCAACCATGATATATGTGCAGATGGACAGGAAATATATTCCAACCATGAAATATATGCAGATGCACAGGGAAGTGTATTCCAATCATGATATATGTGCAGATGGAAAAGGAAGTGTATTCCAACCATGAGATATGTGCAAATGCACAGGGAAGTGCATTACAACCATGCGATATGCGCAGATGGACAAGGAAGTGTATTCCAACCATGAGATATGTGCAGATGCACAGGGAAGTGCATTCCAACCATGAGATATGTGCAGATGCACAGGGAAGTGTATTCCAACCATGAGATATGTGCAGATGGACAAGGAAGTATATTCCAAACATGAGATATGTGCAGATGCACAGGGAAGTATATTCCTACCATGATATATGTGCAGATGGACAGGGAAGTGCACAAACAAAATTCCAACCATGAGATATGTGCAGATGGACAAGGAAGTGTATTCCAATCATGAGATAAGTGCAGATAGACAAGGAAGTGTATTTCAACCATGCGATATGTGCAGATGGACAGGGAAGTGTATTACAACCATGCGATATGTGCAGATGGACAGGGAAGTGTATTACAACCATGCGATATGTGCATATGCATAGGGAAGTGTATTACAACCATGCGATATGTGCAGATGGACAGGGAAGTGTATTACAACCATGCGATATGTGCAGATGGACCGGGAAGTGTATTCCAACCATGAGATATGTGCAGATGGACAGGGAAGTGTATTCCAATCATGAGAAATGTGCAGAGGGACAGGGAAGTGTATTCCAATCATGAGATCTGTGCAGATGCACAGGGAAGTGTATTCCAACCATGATATATGTGCAGATGGACAGGAAGTATATTCCAACCATGAGATATATGCAGATGCACAGGGAAGTGTATTCCAATCATGAGATATGTGCAGATGGACAGGAAAGTGTATTCCAACCATGAAATATGTGCAGATGGACAGGAAGTATATTCTAAACATGAAATATATGCAGATGCGCAAGGAAGTGTATTCCAATCATGATATATGTGCAGATGGAAAAGGAAGTGTATTCCAACCATGAGATATGTGCAAATGCACAGGGAAGTGCATTACAACCATGCGATATGCGCAGATGGACAAGGAAGTGTATGCCAACCATGATATATGTGCAGATGGACAAGGAAGTGTATTCCAACCATGAGATATGTGCAGATGCACAGGGAAGTGTATTCCAACAGTGCGATAGGTGCAGATGGACAGGGAAGTGTATTACAACCATGAGATATGTGCAGATGGACAGGGAATTGTATTCCAACCATGAGCTATGTGCAGATGGACAAGGAAGTGTAATACAACCATGAGATATGTGCAGATGCACAGGGAAGTGTATTCCAACCATGAGATATGTGCAGATGGACAAGGAAGTGTATTCCAAACTTGATATGTGTGCAGATGCACAGGGAAGTGTATTCCAACCATGATATATGTGCAGATGGACAGGGAAGTGCATTCCAACCATGAGATATGTGCAGATGGACAGGGAGGTGTATTCCAACCATGATATATGTGCAGATGCACAGGGAAGTGTATTCCAACAATGAAATATGTGCAGATGGACAGGGAAGTGTATTCCAACCATGATATATGTGCAGATGGACAGGGAAGTGTATTACAACCATGAGATATGTGCAGATGTACAGGGAAGTGTATTCCAACCATGATATATGTGCAGATGGACAGGGAAGTGTATTCCAACCATGATATATGTGCAGATGGACAGGGAAGTGTATTACAACCATGCGATATGTGCAGATGCACAGGGAAGTGTATTACAACCATGCGATATGTGCAGATGGACAGGGAAGTGTATTACAACCATGCGATATGTGCAGATGGACAGGGAAGTGTATTACAACCATGCGATATGTGCAGATGCATAGGGAAGTGTAATACAACGATGATATATGTGCAGATGCACAGGGAAGTGTATTCCAACCATGAGTTATGTGCAGATGGACAGGGAAGTGTATTCCAACCATGAGATATGTGCAGATGGACAGGGAAGAGTATTCCAATAATGAGATATGTGCAGATGCACAGGGAAGTGTATTCCAACCATGGTATATGTGCGGATCGACAGGGAAGTGTATTCCAACCATGATATATGTGAAGATGGACAGGAAGTATATTCCAACCATGAGATATATGCAGATGCACAGGGAAGTGTATTCCAACCATGAGATATGTGCAGATAGACATGGAAGTATATTCCAACCATGATATATGTGCAGATGGACAAGGAAGTATATTCCAACCATGAGATATGTGCAGATGCACAGGGAAGTGTATTCCAACCATGCGATAGGTGCAGATGGACAGGGAAGTGTATTCCAACCATGAGATATGTGCAGATGCACAGGGACGTGTATTCCAACCATGCGATAGGTGCAGATGGACAGGGAAGTGTATTACAACCATGAGATATGGGCAGATGGACAGGGAAGTGTATTCCAATCATGAGATATGTGCAGATGGACAAGGAAGTGTACTACAACCATGAGATATGTGCAGATGCACAGGGAAGTGTATTCCAACCATGATATATGTGCAGATCGACAGGGAAGTGTATTCCAACCAAGATATATGTGAGATGGACAGGAAGTATATTCCAACCATGCGATATATGCAGATGCACAGGGAAGTGTATTCCAATCATGAGATATGTGCAGATGGACATGGAAGTGTATTCCAACCATGATATATGTGCAGGTGGACAGGAAGTATATTCCAACCATGAAATATATGCAGATGCACAGGGAAGTGTATTCCAATCATGATATATGTGCAGATGGAAAAGGAAGTGTATTCCAACCTTGATATATGTGCAAATGCACAGGGAAGTGTATTACAACCATGCGATATGTGCAGATGGACAGAGAAGTGTATTACAACCATGAGATATGTGCAGATGCACTAGGAAGTGTATTCCAACAATGAGATATGTGCAGATGGACAAGGAAGTGTATTACAACCATGAGATAGGTGCAGATGGACAAGGAAGTGTATTCCAACCATGAGATATGTGCAGATGCACAGGGAAGTGTATTACAACCATGAGATAGGTGCAGATGGACAGGGAAGTGTATTACAACCATGAGATATGTGCAGATGCACAGGGAAGTGTATTCCACCAATGAGATATGTGCAGATGGACAAGGAAGTGTATTACAACCATGAGATATGTGCAGATGTACAGGGAAGTGTATTCCAACCATGATATATGTGCAGATGTACAGGGAAGTGTATTCCAACCATGAGATATGTGCAGATGGACAAGGAAGTGTATTCCAACCATGCGATATGTGCAGATGGACAGGGAAGTGTATTACAACCATGCGATATGTGCACATGGACAGGGAAGTGTATTACAACCATGCAATATGTGCATATGCATAGGGAAGTGTATTACAACCATGCGATATGTGCAGATGGACAGGGAAGTGTATTACAACCATGCGACATGTGCAGATGGACAGGGAAATGTATTACAACCATGCGATATGTGCAGATGCATAGGGAAATGTATTACAACCATGAGATATGTGCAGATGCACAGGGAAGTGTATTCCAACCATGAGATATGTGCAGATGGACAGGGAAGTGTATTCCAACCATGAGATATGTGCAGATGGACAGGGAAGTGTATTCCAATCATGAGATATGTGCAAATGGACTGGGAAGTGTATTCCAATCATGAGATCTGTGCAGATGCACAGGGAAGTGTATTCCAACCATGATATATGTGCAGATGGACAGGGAAATGTATTCCAACCATGATATATGTGCAGATGGACAGGAAGTATATTCCAACCATGAGATATATGCAGATGCACAGGGAAGTGTATTCCAATCATGAGATATGTGCAGATGCACAGGGAAGTGTATTCCAATCATTAGATATGTGCAAATGGACAGGGAAGTGTATTCCAACCATGATATATGTGCAGATGGACAGGAAGTATATTCCAACCATGAGATATATGCAGATGCACAGGGAAGTGTATTCCAATCATGAGATATGTGCAGATGGACAGGGAAGTGTATTCCAACCATGAGATATGTGCAGATGGACAGGAAGTGTATTCCAACCATGAGATATGTGCAGATGCACAGGAAGTGTATTCCAACCATGATATATGTGCAGATGGACAAGGAAGTGTATTCCAACCATGAGATATGTGCAGATGCACAGGGAAGTGTATTCCAACCATGCGATATGTGCAGATGGACAAGGAAGTGTATTCCAACCATGAGATATGTGCAGATGGACAGGGAAGTGTATTCCAACCATGAGATATGTGCAGATGGACAAGGAAGTGTATTCCAACCATGAGATATGTGCAGATGCACAGGGAAGTGTATTCCAACCATGAGATATGTGCAGATGGACAGGGAAGTGTATTCCAACCATGAGATATGTGCAGATGGACAGGGAAGTGTATTCCAACCATGAGATATGTGCAGATGGACAAGGAAGTGTATTACAACCATGAGATATGTGCAGATGCAGGGAAGTGTATTCCAACCATGAGATATGTGCAGATGCACAGGGAAGTGTATTCCAACCATGAGATATGTGCAGATGGACAAGGAAGTGTATTCCAACCATGAGATATGTGCAGATGCACAGGGAAGTGTATTCCAACCATGAGATATGTGCAGATGGACAGGGAAGTGTATTCCAACCATGAGATATGTGCAGATGGACAGGGAAGTGTATTCCAACCATGAGATATGTGCAGATGGACAGGGAAGTGTATTCCAACCATGAGATATGTGCAGATGCACAGGGAAGTGTATTCCAACCATGCGATATGTGCAGATGCACAGGGAAGTGTATTCCAACCATGCGATATGTGCAGATGACAGGGAAGTGTATTACAACCATGAGATATGTGCAGATGCACAGGGAAGTGTATTACAACCATGAGATATGTGCAGATGCACAGGGAAGTGTATTCCAACCATGAGATATGTGCAGATGGACAGGGAAGTGTATTCCAACCATGAGATATGTGCAGATGGACAGGGAAGTGTATTCCAATCATGAGATATGTGCAGATGCACAGGGAAGTGTATTCCAACCATGATATATGTGCGGATCGACAGGGAAGTGTATTCCAACCATGATATATGTGCAGATGGACAGGAAGTATATTCCAACCATGAGATATATGCAGATGCACAGGGAAGTGTATTCCAACCATGAATATGTGCAATGGACATGGAAGTGTATTCCAACCATATATATGTGCAGATGGACAAGGAAGTATATTCCAACCATGAGATATGTGCAGATGCACAGGGAAGTGTATTCCAACCATGCGATAGGTGCAGATGGACAGGGAAGTGTATTCCAACCATGAGATATGTGCAGATGGACAAGGAAGTGTATTACAACCATGAGATATGTGCAGATGCACAGGGAAGTGTATTCCAACCATGCGATAGGTGCAGATGGACAGGGAAGTGTATTCCAACCATGAGATATGTGCAGATGGACAGGGAAGTGTATTCCAACCATGAGATATGTGCAGATGGACAAGGAAGTGTATTACAACCATGAGATATGTGCAGATGCACAGGGAAGTGTATTCCAACCATGAGATATGTGCAGATGGACAGGGAAGTGTATTCCAACCATGATATATGTGCAGATGGACAGGGAAGTGTATTCCAACCATGCGATATGTGCAGATGGACAGGGAAGTGTATTACAACCATGCGATATGTGCAGATGGACAGGGAAGTGTATTACAACCATGCGATATGTGCAGATGCATAGGGAAGTGTATTACAACCATGCGATATGTGCAGATGGACAGGGAAGTGTATTCCAACCATGCGATATGTGCAGATGGACAGGGAAGTGTATTCCAACCATGAGATATGTGCAGATGCACAGGGAAGTGTATTCCAACCATGAGATATGTGCAGATGCACAGGGAAGTGTATTCCAACCATGAGATATGTGCAGATGGACAGGGAAGTGTATTCCAACCATGAGATATGTGCAGATGGACAGGGAAGTGTATTCCAATCATGAGATATGTGCAGATGCACAGGGAAGTGTATTCCAACCATGAGATATGTGCAGATGGACAGGAAGTGTATTCCAACCATGAGATATGTGCAGATGGACAGGGAAGTGTATTCCAACCATGAGATATGTGCAGATGTACAGGGAAGTGTATTCCAACCATGTATATGTGCAGATGTACAGGGAAGTGTATTCCAACCATGATATATGAGCAGATGGACAAGGAAATGTATTCCAATCATGAGATAAGTGCAGATAGACAAGGAAGTGTATTCCAATCATGAGATATGTGTAGATGCACAGAGAAGTGCATTAAAACCATGCGATATGCGCAGATGGACAAGGAAGTGTATGCCAACCATGATATATGTGCAGATGGACAAGGAAGTGTATTCCAATCATGAGATATGTGTAGATGCACAGAGAAGTGTATTCCAACCGTGCGATAGGTGCAGCTGGACAGGGAAGTGTATTACAACCATGAGATATGTGCAGATGGACAGGGAAGTGTATTTCAACCATGAGATATGTGCAGATGGACAATGAAGTATATTACAACGATGAGATATGTGCAGATGCACAGGGAAGTGTATTCCAACCATGAGATATGTGCAGATGGACAAGGAAGTGTATTCCAAACATGAGATATGTGCAGATGCACAGGGACGTGTATTCCAACCATGATATATGTGCAGATGGACAGGGAAGTGCATTCCAACCATGAGATATGTGCAGATGGACAGGGAGGTGTATTCCAACCATGATATATGTGCAGATGCACAGGGAAGTGTATTCCAACAATGAAATATGTGCAGATGGACAGGGAAGTGTATTCCAACCATGATATATGTGCAGATGGACAAGGAAGTGTATTACAAACATGCGATATGTGCAGATGTACAGGGAAGTGTATTCCAACCATGAGATATGTGTAGATGGACAGGGAAGTGTATTCCAACCATGATATATGTGCAGATGGACAGGGAAGTGTATTCCAACCATGCGATATGTGCAGATGGACAGGCAAGTGTATTACAACCATGCGATATGTGCAGATGGACAGGGAAGTGTATTACAACCATGCGATATGTGCAGATGAACAGGGAAGGGTATTACAACCATGCGATATGTGCAGATGGACAAGGAAGTGTATTACAACCATGCGATATGTGCAGATGCATAGGGAAGTGTATTACAACGACGAGATATGTGCAGATGCACAGGGAAGTGTATTCCAACCATGAGTTATGTGCAGATGGACAGGGAAGTGTATTCCAACCATGAGATATGTGCAGATGGACAGGGAACTGTATTCCAATCATGACATATGTGCAGATGCACAGGGAAGTGTATTCCAACCATGATATATGTGCAGATGGACAGGAAGTATATTCCAACCATGAGATATATGCAGATGCACAGGGAAGTGTATTCCAACCATGAGATATGTGCAGATGGACATGGAAGTGTATTCCAACCATGATATATCTGCAGATTGACAAGGAAGTATATTCCAACCATGAGATATGTGCAGATGCACATGGAAGTGTATTCCAACAATGCGATAGGTGCAGATGGACAGGGAAGTGTATTCCAACCATGAGATATGTGCAGATGGACAAGGAAGTGAATTACAACCATGAGATATGTGCAGATGCACAGGGACGTGTATTCCAACCATGCGATAGGTGCAGATGGACAGGGAAGTGTATTACAACCATGAGATTTGTGCAGATGGACAGGGAAGTGTATTCCAACCACGAGATATGTGCAGATGGACAAGGAAGTGTATTACAGCCATGAGATATGTGCAGATGCACAGGCAAGTGTATTCCAACCATCAGATATGTGCAGATGGACAGGGAAGTGCATTCCAACCATGATATATGTGCAGATGCACAGGGAAGTGTATTCCAACCATGAGATATGTGCAGATGGACAAGGAAGTGTATTACAACCATGATATATGTGCAGATGTACAGGGAAGTGTATTCCAACCATGATATATGTGCAGATGTACAGGGAAGTGTATTCCAACCATGATATATGAGCAGATGGACAAGGAAATGTATTTCAATCATGAGATAAGTGCAGATAGACAAGGAAGTGTATTCCAACCATGCGATATGTGCAGATGGACAGAGAAGTGTATTACAACCATGCGATATGTGCAGATGGACAGGGAAGTGTATTACAACTATGCGATATGTGCAGATGCATAGAGAAGTGTATTACAACCATGCGATATGTGCAGATGCATAGGGAAGTGTATTACAACCATGCGATATGTGCAGATGGACAGGGAATTGTATTACAACCATGCGATATGTGCAGATGGACAGGGAAGTGTATTACAACCATGCGATATGTGCAGATGCATAGGGAAGTGTATTACAACCATGAGATATGTGCAGATGCACAGGTAAGTGTATTCCAACCATGAGATATGTGCAGATGGACAGGGAAGTGTATTCCAACCATGAGATATGTGCAGATGGACAGGCAAGTGTATTCCAATCATGAGATATGTGCAGATGGACAGGGAAGTGTATTCCAAGCATGATATATGTTCAGATGCACAGGGAAGTGTATTCCAACCATGATATATGTGCGGATCGACAGGGAAGTGTATTCCAACCATGATATATGTGCAGATGGACAGGAAGTATATTCCAACCATGAGATATATGCAGATGCACAGGGAAGTGTATTCCAATCATGAGATATGTGCAGATGCACAGGGAAGTGTATTCCAATCATGAGATATGTGCAGATGGACAGGGAGGTGTATTCCAACCATGATATATGTGCAGATGGACAGGAAGTATATTCCAACCATATGATATGTGCAGATGTACAAGGAAGTGTTTTCCAATCAGGAGATATGTGCAGATGCACAGGGAAGTTTATTCCAACCATGATATATGTGCAAATGCACAGGGAAGTGTATTCCAATCATGAGATATGTGCAGATGCACAGGGAAGTGTATTCCAACCATAAGATATGTGCAGATGGACAGGGAAATGTATTCCAACCATGAGATATATGCAGATGGACAAGGAAGTGTATTACAATCATGAGATATGTGCAGATGCACAGGGAAGTGTAATCCAACCATGAGATATGTGCAGATGGACAGGGAAGTGCATTCCAACCATGAGATATGTGCAGATGGACAAGGAAGTGTATTCCAACCATGAGATATGTGCAGATGCACAGGGAAGTGTATTCCAACCATGAGATATGTGCAGATGGACAGGGAAGTGTATTACAATCATGAGATATGTGCAGATGCACAGGGAAGTGTATTCCTACCATGAGATATGTGCAGATGGACAGGGAAGTGTATTCCAACCATGAGATATGTGCAGATGGACAGGGAGGTGTATTCCAACCATGATATATGTGCAGATGCACAGGGAAGTGTATCCCAACCATGCGATAGGTGCAGATGCACAGGGAAGTGTATTCCAACCATGAGATATGTGCAGATGGACAAGGAAGTGTATTACAACCATGAGATATGTGCAGATGCACAGGGAAGTGTATTACAACCATGAGATATGTGCAGATGCACAGGGAAGTGTAATCCAATCATGAAATGTGTGCAGATGCACAGGGAAGTGTATTCCAATCATGAGATATGTGCAGATGCACAGGGAAGTGTATTCCAATCATGAGATATGTGCAGATGCACAGGGAAGTGTATTCCAACCATGCGATATGTGCAGATGGACAAGGAAGTGTATTACAACCATGCGATATGTGCAGATGGACAAGGAAGTGTATTACAACCATGCGATATGTGCAGATGGACAGGGAAGTGTATTGCAACCATGCGATATGTGCAGATGGACAGGGAAATGTATTACAACCATGCGATATGCGCAGATGGACAGGGAAGTGTATTACAACCATGCGATATGTGCAGATGCATAGGGAAGTGTATTACAACCATGAGATATGTGCAGATGCACAGGGAAGTGTGTTCCAACCATGATATATGTGCAGATGGACAGGGAAGTGTATTCCAACCATGATATATGTGCAGATGGACAGGAGGTATATTCCAACCATGAGATATATGCAGATGCACAGGGAAGTGTATTCCAATCATGATATATGTGCAGATGCACAGGGAAGTGTATTCCAACCATGATATATGTGCAGATGGACAGGGAAGTGAATTCCAACAATGAGATATGTGCAGATGGACGGGGAGGTGTATTCCAACCATGATATATGTGCAGATGCACAGGGAAGTGTATTCCAACCTTGAAATATGTGCAGATGGACAGGGAAGTGTATTCCAACCATGATATATGTGCAGATGGACAAATAAGTGTATTACAACCACGAGATATGTGCAGATGTACAGGGAAGTGTATTCCAACCATGAGATATGTGTAGATGGACAGGGAAGTGTATTCCAACCATGATATATGTGCAGATTGACAGGGAAGTGTATTCCAACCAAGCGATATGTGCAGATGCATTGGGAAGTGTATTACAACCATGCGATATGTGCAGATGGACAGGGAAGTGTATTCCAACCATGAGATACGTGCAGATGGACAGGGAAGTGTATTCCAATCATGAGATATGTTCAGATGGACATGGAAGTGTATTCCAATCATGAGATATGTACAGATGCACAGGGAAGTGTATTCCAACCATGATATATGTGCGGATCGACAGGGAAGTGTATTCCAACCATGATATATGTGCAGATGGACAGGAAGTATATTCCAACAATGAGATATATGCAGATGCACAGGGAAGTGTATTCCAATCATGAGATATGTGCAGATGGACAGGGAAGTGTATTCCAATCATGAGATATGTGCAGATGGACAGGGAAGTGTATTCCAACCATGATATATGTGCAGATGGACAGGAAGTATATTCCAACCATGAGATATGTGCAGATGCACAGGGAAGTGTATTCCTTCCATGATATATGTGCAGATGCACAGGGATGTGTATTCCAACCATGAGATATGTGCAGATGGACAGGGAAGTGTATTCCAACCATGAGATATGTGCAGATGGACAAGGAAGTGTATTACAACCATGAGATATGTGCAGATGCACAGGGAAGTGTATTCCAACCATGATATATGTGCAGATGGACAAGGAAGTGTATTCCAATCATGAGATATGTGCAGATAGACAAGGAAGTGTATTCCAATTATGAGATATGTGCAGATGCACAGGGAAGTGTATTCCAACCTTGAGATATTTGCAGATGGACAGGGAAATGTATTCCTATCATGAGATATGTCCAGATGCACAGGGAAGTGTATTCCAACCATGAGATATGTGCAGATGCACAGGGAAGTGTATTCCAACCATGAAATATGTGCAGATGCACAGGGAAGTGTATTCCAATCATGAGATATATGCAGATGCACAGGGAAGTGTATTCCAACCATGAGATATGTGCACATGCACAGGGAAATGTATTCCAATCATGAGATATGTGCAGATGCACAGGGATGTGTATTCCAACCATGAGATATATGCAGATGGACAAGGAAGTGTATTCCAACCATGAGATATGTGCAGATGCACAGGGAAGTGTATTCCAACCATGAGATATGTGCAGATGGACAAGGAAGTGTATTCAACCATGAGATATGTGCAGATGCACAGGGAAGTGTATTCCAACCATGAGATATATGCAGATGGACAGAGAAATGTATTCCAACCATGAGATATGTGCAGATGGACAGGGAGGTGTATACCAACCATGATATATGTGCAGATGCACAGGGAAGTGTATTCCAACCATGAGATAGATGCAGATGGACAAGAAAGTGTATTCCAAACATGAGATATGTGCAGATAGACAAGGAAGTGTATTCCAATCATGAGATATGTGCAGATGCACAGGGAAGTGTATTCCAATCATGAGATATGTGCAGATGCACAGCGAAGTGTACTCCAACCATGAAATATGTGCAGATGGACAGGGAAATGTATTCCAATCATGAGATATGTGCAGATGCACAGGGAAGTGTATTCCAACCATGAGATATGTGCAGATGCACAGGGAAGTGTAATCCAATAATGAAATATGTGCAGTTGCACAGGGAAGTGTATTCCAGTCATGCGATATGTGCAGATGCACAGGGAAGTGTATTCCAACCATGAGATATGTGCACATGCACAGGGAAATGTATTCCAATCATGAGATATGTGCAGATGCACAGGGATGTGTATTCCAACCATGAGATATATGCAGATCGACAAGGAAGTGTATTCCAACCATGAGATATGTGCAGATGCACAGGGAAGTGTATTCCAACCATGAGATATGTGCAGATGGACAATGAGGTGTATTACAATCATGAGATATGTGCAGATGCACAGGGAAGTGTATTCCAACCATGAGATATGTGCAGATGGACAGAGAAGTGCATTCTAACCATGAGATATGTGCAGATGGACAGGGAGGTGTATTCCAACCATGATATATGTGCAGATGCACAGGGAAGTGTATCCCAACCATACGATAGGTGCAGATGCACAGGGAAGTGTATTCCAATCATTAGATATGTGCAGATGCACAGGGAAGTGTATTACAACCATGAGATATGTGCACATGCACAGGGAAATGTATTCCAATCATGAGATATGTGCAGATGCACAGGGATGTGTATTCCAACCATGAGATATGTGCAGATAGACATGGAAGTGTATTCCAACCATGAGATATGTGCAAATACACAGGGATGTGTATTACAACCATGCGATATGTGCAGATGGACAAGAAAGTGTATTCCAACCATGAGATATTTGCAGATGCACAGGGAAGTGTATTCCAACCGTGCGATAGGTGCAGATGGACAGTGAAGTGTATCACAACCATGATATATGTGCAGATGGACAGGGAAGTGTATTCCAACCATGAGATATGTGCAGATGGACAATGAAGTGTATTACAACCATCAGATATATGCAGATGCACAGGGAAATGTATTCCAACCATGATATATGTGCAGATGGACAGGGAAGTGTATTCCAACAATGAGATATGTGAAGATGGACAAGGAAATGTATTCCAATCATGCGATATGTGCAGATGCACAGGGAAGTGTATTACAATTATGCGAAATGTGCAGATGCATAGGGAAGTGTATTACAACCATGCGATATGTGCAGATGGACAGTGAAGTGTATTACAACCATGAGATATGTGCAGATGGACAGGGAAGTGTATTACAGCCATGAGATATGTGCATATGCACAGGGAAGTGTATTCCAACCATGAGATATGTGCAGATGGACAGGGAATTGTATTCCAACCATGAGATATGTGCAGATGGACAGGGAAATGTATTCCAATCATGAGATATGTGCAGATGGACAGGGAAGTGTATTCCAATCATGAGATATATGCAGATGCACATGGAAGTGTATTCCAACCATGAGATATATGTGCAGATCGACAGGGAGGTGTATTCCAACCATGATATATGTGCCGATGCACAGGGAAGTGTATTCCAACCATGATATAAGTGCAGATGGACAGGAAGTATATTCCAAACATGAGATGTGTGCAGATGCACAGGGTAGTGTATTCCAATCATTAGATATGTGCAGATTGACAGGGAAGTGTATTTCAACCATGATATATGTGCTGATGACAGGAAGTATATTCCAACCATGAGATATGTGCAGATGCACAGGGAAGTGTATTCTAATCATGATATATGTGCAGATGGACAAGGAAGTGTATTCCAACCATGCGATATGTGCAGATGCACAGGGAAGTGTATTCCAACCATGCGATATGTGCAGATGCACATGGAAGTGTATTCCAACCATGCGATATGTGCAGATGCACAGGGAAGTGTATTCCAACCATGAGATATGTGCAGATGGACAAGTAGGTGTATTCCAATCATGAGATATGTGCAGATGCACATGGATGTGTATTCCAACCATGAGATATGTGCAGATGGACAAGGAAGTGTATTACAATCATGAGATATGTGCAGATGCACAGGGAAGTGTATTCCAACCATGAGATATGTGCAGATGGACAGGGAAGTGTATTCCAACCATGAGATATGTGCAGATGGACAAGGAAGTGTATTACAATCATGAGATATGTGCAGATGCACAGGGAAGTGTATTCCAACCATGAGATATATGCAGATGGACAGAGAAATGTATTCCAACCATGAGATATGTGCAGATGGACAGGGAGGTGTATACCAACCATGATATATGTGCAGATGCACAGGGAAGTGTATTCCAACCATGAGATAGATGCAGATGGACAAGGAAGTGTATTCCAAACATGAGATATGTGCAGATAGACAAGGAGGTGTATTCCAATCATGAGATATGTGCAGATGCACAGGGAAGTGTATTCCAATCATGAGATATGTGCAGATGCACAGGGAAGTGTACTCCAACCATGAAATATGTGCAGATGGACAGGGAAATGTATTCCAATCATGAGATATGTGCAGATGCACAGGGAAGTGTATGCCAACCATGAGATATGTGCAGATGCACAGGGAAGTGTATTCCAATCATGAGATATGTGCAGATGCACAGGGATGTGTATTCCAAACATGAGATATATGCAGATGGACAAGGAAGTGTATTACAAACATGAGATATGTGCAGATGCACAGGGAAGTGTATTCCAACCATGAGATATGTGCAGATGGACAAGGAAGTGTATTACAATCCTGAGATATGTGCAGATGCACAGGGAAGTGTATTACAACCATGCGATATGAGCAGATGGACAAGAAATTGTATTCCAACCATGAGATATGTGCAAATACACAGGGAAGTGTATTACAACCATGCGATATGTGCAGATGGACAAGAAAGTGTATTCCAACCATGAGATATTTGCAGATGCACAGGGAAGTGTATTCCAACCATGCGATAGGTGCAGATGGACAGAGAAGTGTATCACAACCATGATATATGTGCAGATGGACAGGGAAGTGTATTCCAACCATGAGATATGTGCAGATGGACAAGGAAGTGTATTACAATCATCAGATATATGCAGATGCACAGGGAAGTGTATTCCAACAATGAGATATGTGAAGATGGAAAAGGAAATGTATTCCAATCATGCGATATGTGCAGATGCACAGGGAAGTGTAATACAATTATGCGAAATGTGCAGATGCATAGGGAAGTGTATTACAACCATGCGATATGTGCAGATGGACAGTGAAGTGTATTACAACCATGCGATATGTGCAGATGGAGAGTGAAGTGTATTACAACCATGAGATATGTGCAGATGGACAGGGAAGTGTATTACAACCATGCGATATGTGCAGATGGAGAGTGAAGTGTATTACAACCATGAGATATGTGCAGATGGACAGGGAAGTGTATTACAGCCATGAGATATGTGCATATGCACAGGGAAGTGTATTCCAACCATGAGATATGTGCAGATGGACAGGGAATTGTATTCCAACCATGAGATATGTGCAGATGGACAGGGAAGTGTATTCCAATCATGAGATATGTGCAGATGGACAGGGAAGTGTATTCCAATCATGAGATATGTGCAGATGCACATGGAAGTGTATTCCAACCATGATATATGTGCAGATCGACAGGGAAGTGTATTCCAACCATGAGATATGTGCAGATGGACAGGAAGTGTATTCCAACCATGCGATATGTGCAGATGCACAGGGAAGTGTATTCCAACCATGCGATATGTGCAGATGCACATGGAAGTGTATTTCAACCATGAGATATGTGCAGATGCACAGGGAAGTGTATTCCAACCATGAGATATGTGCAGATGCACAGGGAAGTTTATTCCAATCATGAAATATGTGCAGATGCACAGGAAAGTGTATTCCAATCATGAGATATATGCAGATGCACAGGGAAGTGTATTCCAACCATGAGATATGTGCACATGCACAGGGAAATGTATTCCAATCATGAGATATGTGCAGATGCACACGGGTGTGTATTCCAACCATGAGATATATGCAGATGGACAAGGAAGTGTATTCCAACCATGAGATATGTGCAGATGCACAGGGAAGTGTATTCCAACCATGAGATATGTGCAGATGGACAAGGAAGTGTATTACAATCATGAGATATGTGCAGATGCACAGGGAAGTGTATTCCAACCATGAGATATATGCAGATGGACAGAGAAATGTATTCCAACCATGAGATATGTGCAGATGGACAGGGAGGTGTATACCAACCATGATATATGTGCAGATGCACAGGGAAGTGTATTCCAACCATGAGATAGATGAAGATGGACAAGGAAGTGTATTCCAAACATGAGATATGTGCAGATAGACAAGGAAGTGTATTCCAATCATGAGATATGTGCAGATGCACAGGGAAGTGTATTCCAATCATGAGATATGTGCAGATGCACAGGGAAGTGTAATCCAATCATGAAATATGTGCAGATGCACAGGGAAGTGTATTCCAGTCATGCGATATGTGCAGATGCACAGGGAAGTGTATTCCAACCATGAGATATGTGCAGATGCACAGGGTAGTGTATTCCAATCATTATATATGTGCAGATTGACAGGGAAGTGTATTCCAACCATGAGATATGTGCAGATGGACAGGAAGTGTATTCCAACCATGCGATATGTGCAGATGCACAGGGAAGTGTATTCCAACCATGCGATATGTGCAGATGCACATGGAAGTGTATTCCAACCATGCGATATGTGCAGATGCACAGGGAAGTGTATTCCAACCATGCGATAGCTGCAGATGCACAGGGAAGTGTATTCCAACCATGAAATATGTGCAGATGCACAAGTAGGTGTATTCCAATCATGAGATATGTGCAGATGCACAGGGATGTGTAATCCAACCATGAGATATGTGCAGATGGACAAGGAAGTGCATTACAATCATGAGATATGTGCAGATGCACAGGGAAGTGTATTCCAACCATGAGATATGTGCAGATGGACAGGGAAGTGCATTCTAACCATGAGATATGTGCAGATGGACAGGGAGGTGTATTCCAACCATGATATATGTGCAGATGCACAGGAAGGTGTATCCCAACCATGCGATAGGTGCCGATGCAGAGGGAAGTGTATTCCAACCAGGAGATATGAGCAGATGCACAGGGAAGTGTATTCCAACCATGAGATATGTGCAGATGGACAAGGAAGTGTATTACAATCATGAGATATGTGCAGATGCACAGGGAATTGTATTCCAACCATGAGATATGTGCAGATGGACAGGGAAGTGCATTCCAACCATGAGATATGTGCAGATGGACAGGGAGGTGTATTCCAACCATGATATATGTGCAGATGCACAGGGAAGTGTATCCCAACCATGCGATAGGTGCAGATGCACAGGGAAGTGTATTCCAACCATGAGATATGTGCAGATGGACAAGGAAGTGTATTACAACCATGAGATATGTGCAGATGCACAGGGAAGTGTATTCCAACCATGAGATATGTGCAGATGCAAAGGGAAGTGTATTCCAATCATGAAATATGTGCAGTTGCACAGGGAAGTGTATTCCAATCATTAGATGTGTGCAGATGCACAGGGAAGTGTATTCCAACCATGAGATATGTGCACATGCACAGGGAAATGTATTCCAATCATGAGATATGTGCAGATGCACAGGGATGTGTATTCCAACCATGAGATATGTGCAGATAGACAAGGAAGTGTATTCCAACCATGAGATATGTGCAAATACACAGGGAAGTGTATTACAACCATGCGATATGTGCAGATGGACAAGAAAGTGTATTCCAACCATGTGATATTTGCAGATGCACAGGGAAGTGTATTCCAACCATGCGATAGGTGCAGATGGACAGGGAAGTGTATCACAACCATGATATATTTTACAGATGGACAGGGAAGTGTATTCCAACCATGAGATATGTGCAGATGGACAAGGAAGTGTATTGCAACCATCAGATATATGCAGATGCACAGGGAAGTGTATTCCAACAATGAGATATGTGAAGATGGACAAGAAAATGTATTCCAATCATGCGATATGTGCAGATGCACAGGGAAGTGTATTACAATTATGCAAAATGTGCAGATGCATAGGGAAGTGTATTACAACCATGCGATATGTGCAGATGGACAGTGAAGTGTATTACAACCATGAGATATGTGCAGATGGACAGGGAAGTGTATTACAGCCATGAGATATGTGCATATGCACAGGGAAGTGAATTCCAACCATGAGATATGTGCAGATGGACAGGGAATTGTTTTCCAACCATGAGATATATGCAGATGGACAGGGAAGTGTATTCCAATCATGAGATATGTGCAGATGGACAGGGAAGTGTATTCCAATCATGAGATATGTGCAGATGCACATGGAAGTGTATTCCAACCATGATATATGTGCAGATCGACAGGGAAGTGTATTCCAACCATGATATATGTGCAGATGCACAGGAAGTATATTCCAACCATGAGATATGTGCCGATGCACAGAGAAGTGTATTCCAATCATGAGATATGTGCAGATGGACAGGGAAGTGTATTACAACCATGATATAAGTGCAGATGGACAGGAAGTATATTCCAACCATGAGATATGTGCAGATGCACAGTGTAGTGTTTTCCAATCATTAGATATGTGCAGATTGACAGGGAAGTGTATTCCAACCATGATATATGTGCTGATGACAGGAAGTATATTCCAACCATGAGATATGTGCAGATGCACAGGGAAGTTTATTCTAATCATGATATATGTGCAGATGGACAAGGAAGTGTATTCCAATCATGATATATGTGCAGATGCACAGGGAAGTGTATTCCAACCATGAGATATGTGCAGATGGACAGGAAGTGTATTCCAACCATGCGATAGGTGCAGATGCACAGGGAAGTGTATTCCAACCATGCGATATGTGCAGATGCACATGGAAGTGTATTCCAACCATGCGATATGTGCAGATGCACAGGGAAGTGTATTCCAACCATGCGATAGGTGCAGATGCACAGGGAAGTGTATTCCAACCATGAGATATGTGCAGATGGAAGAGTAGGTGTATTCCAATCATGAGAACAATGACAGGAGTGTATTCCAACCATGAATATGTGCAGATGGACAAGGAAGTGTATTACAATCATGAGATATGTGCAGATGCACAGGGAAGTGTATTCCAACCATGAGATATGTGCAGATGGACAGGGAAGTGCATTCCAACCATGAGATATGTGCAGATGGACAGGGAGGTGTATTCCAACCATGATATATGTGCAGATGCACAGGAAGGTGTATCCCAACCATGCGATAGGTGCAGATGCACAGGGAAGTGTATTCCAACCATGAGATATGTGCAGATGCACAGGGATGTGTATTCCAACCGTGAAATATGTGCAGATGCACAGGGAAGTGTATTCCAATCATGAAATATGTGAAGATGCACAGGGAAGTGTATTCCAATCATGAGATATGTGCAGATGCACAGGGAAGTGTATTTCAACAATGAGATATGTGCACATGCACAGGGAAGTGTATTCCAATCATGAGATATGTGCAGATGCACAGGGATGTGTATTCCAACCATGAGATATGTGCAGATGGACAAGGAAGTGTATTCCAACCATGAGATATGTGCAAATACACAGGGAAGTGTATTACAACCATGCGATATGTGCAGATGGACAAGAAAGTGTATTCCAACATGAATATTGCAGATGACAGGAAGTGTATTCCAACCATGAGATATGTGCAGATGGACAGGGAAGTGTATTCCAATCATGAGATATGTGCAGATGGACAGGGAAGTGTATTCCAATCATGAGATATGTGCAGATGCACAGGGAAATGTATTTCAACCATGATATATGTGCAGATCGACAGGGAAGTGTATTCCAACCATGATATATGTGCAGATGCAGAGGGAGTATATTCCAACCATGAGATATGTGCAGATGGACAGGGAATTGTATTCCAACCATGAGATATGTGCAGATGGACAGGGAAGTGTATTCCAATCATGAGATATGTGCAGATGGACAGGGAAGTGTATTCCAATCATGAGATATGTGCAGATGCACAGGGAAATGTATTTCAACCATGATATATGTGCAGATCGACAGGGAAGTGTATTCCAACCATGATATATGTGCAGATGCAGAGGGAGTATATTCCAACCATGAGATATGTGCCGATGCACAGGGAAGTGTATTCCAATCATGAGATATGTGCAGATGGACAGGGAAGTGTATTCCAACCATGATATAAGTGCAGATGGACAGGAAGTATATTCCAACCATGAGATATGTGCAGATGCACAGGGTAGTGTATTCCAATCATGAGATATGTGCAGATTGACAGGGAAGTGTATTCCAACCATGATATATGTGCAGATGGACAAGGAAGTGTAATCCAATCATGAGATATGTGCACATGCACAGTGAAGTGTATTCCAATCATGAGATATGTGCAGATGGACAGGGAAGTGTATTCCAAACATGATATATGTGCAGATGCACAGGGAAGTGTATTCCAACCATGTGATATGTGCAGATGGACAGGAAGTGTATTCCAACCATGAGATATGTGCAGATGGACAGGGAAGTATATTCCAACCATGAGATATGTGCAGATGGACAAGGAAGTGTATTACAACCATCAGATATGTGCAGATGCACAGGGAAGTGTATTCCAACAATGAGATAGGTGAAGATGGACAAGGAAGTGTATTCCAATCATGCATTATTTGCAGATGCACAGGGAAGTGTCTTACAATTATACGAAATGTGCAGATGCATAGGGAAGTGTATTACAACCATGCGATATGTGCAGATGGACAGGGAAGTGTATTACAACCATAAGATATGTGCAGATGAACAGGGAAGTGTATTACAGCCATGAGATATGTGCATATGCACAGGGAAGTGTATTCCAACCATGACATATGTGCAGATGGACAGGGAATTGTATTCCAACCATGAGATATGTGCAGATGGACAGGGAAGTGTATTCCAATCATGAGATATGTGCAGATGGACAGGGAAGTGTATTCCAATCATGAGATATGTACAGATGCACAGGGAAGTGTATTTCAACCATGATATATGTGCAGATCGACAGGGAAGTGTATTCCAACCATGATATATGTGCAGATGCACAGGGAGTGTATTCCAACCATGAGATATGTGCCGATGCACAGGGAAGTGTATTCCAATCATGAGATATGTGCAGATGGACAGGGAAGTGTATTCCAACCATGATATAAGTGCAGATGGACATGAAGTATATTCCAACCATCAGATATGTGCAGATGCACAGGGTAATGTATTCCAATCATGAGATATGTGCAGATTGACAGGGAAGTGTATTCCAACCATGATATAGGTGCTGATGGACAGGAGGTATATTCCAACCATGAGATATGTGCAGGTGCACAGGGAAGTGTATTCTAATCATGATATATGTGCAGATGGACAAGGAAGTGTATTCCAATCATGACATATGTGCAGATGCACAGGGAAGTGTATTCCAATCATGAGATATGTGCAGATGGACAGGGAAGTGTATTCCAAACATGATATATGTGCAGATGCACAGGGAAGTGTATTCCAACCATGTGATATGTGCAGATGGACAGGAAGTGTATTCCAACCATGAGATATGTGCAGATGCACAGGGAAGTGTATTCTAATCATGCGATATGTGCAGTTGCACAGTGAAGTGTATTCCAACCATGCGATATGTGCAGATGCACATGGAAGTGTATTCCAACCATGCGATATGTGCAGATGCACAGGGAAGTGTATTCCAACAATGCGATATGTGCAGATGGACAGGGAAGTGTATTCCAATCATGAGATGAGATGTCTGCAGATGCACAGGGAAGTGTATTCCAAACATGATATATGTGCAGATGGACAGGGAAGTGTATTCCAATCATGATATATGTGCAGATGCACAGGGAAGTGTATTCCAACCATGCGATATGTGCACATGCAAAGGGAAGTGTATTCCAACCATGCGATATGTGCAGATGCACAGGGAAGTGTATTCCAACAATGCGAAATGTGCAGATGGACAGGGAAGTGTATTCCAATCATGAGATGAGATGTGTGCAGATGCACAGGGAAGTGTATTCCAACCATGATATATGTGCAGATGGACAGAGAAGTGTATTACAACCATGAGATATGTGCAGATGAACAAGGAAGTGTATTCCAACTATGAGATATGTGCAGATGCACAGGGAAGTGTATTCCAATCATGCGATATGTGCAGATGCACAGGAAATGTATTCCAACCATGCGATATGTGCAGATGCAAAGGGAAGTATATTCCAACCATGCGATATGTGCAGATGCACAGGGAAGTGTATTCCAACCATGCGATATGTGCAGATGCACATGGAAGTGTATTCCAGCCATGAGATATGTGCAGATGCACAGGGAAGTGTATTACAACCATGCAATATGTGCAGATGGACATGGAAGTGTATTCCAACCATGCGATATGTGCAGATGCACATGGAAGTGTATTCCAACCATGCGATATGTGCAGATGCACAGGGAAGTGTATTCCAACAATGCGATATGTGCAGATGGACAGGGAAGTGTATTCCAATCATGAAATGAGATGTCTGCAGATGCACAGGGAAGTGTATTCCAAACATGATATATGTGCAGATGGACAGGGAAGTGTATTCCAACCATGCTATATGTGCAGATGCACAGGGAAGTGTATTCCAACCATGCGATATGTGCAGATGCAAAGGGAAGTGTATTCCAACCATGCGATATGTGCAGATGCACAGGGAAGTGTATTCCAACAATGCGAAATGTGCAGATGGACAGGGAAGTGTATTCCAATCATGAGATGAGATGTGTGCAGATGCACAGGGAAGTGTATTCCAACCATGATATATGTGCAGATGGACAGAGAAGTGTATTACAACCATGAGATATGTGCAGATGAACAAGGAAGTGTATTACAACCATCAGATATGTGCAGATGCACAGGGAAGTTTATTCCAACAATGAGATATGTGAAGATGGACAAGGAAGTGTATTCCAATCATGCGATATGTGCAGATGCACAGGGAAGTGTATTACAATTATGCGAAATGTGCAGATGCATAGGGAAGTGTATTACAACCATGCGATATGTGCAGATGGACAGGGAAGTGTATTACAACAATGAGATATGTGCAGATGGACAGGGAAGTGTATTACAGCCATGAGATATGTGCATATGCACAGGGAAGTGTATTCCAACCATGACATATGTGCAGATGCACAGGGAGTATATTCCAACCATGAGATATGTGCCGATGCAAAGGGAAGTGTATTCCAATCATGAGATATGTGCAGATGGACAGGGAAGTGTATTCCAACCATGATATAAGTGCAGATGGACATGAAGTATATTCCAACCATCATATATGTGCAGATGCACAGGGTAATGTATTCCAATCATGAGATATGTGCAGATTGATAGGGAAGTGTATTCCAACCATGATATAGGTGCTGATGGACAGGAGGTATATTCCAACCATGAGATATGTGCAGGTGCACAGGGAAGTGTATTCTAATCATGATATATGTGCAGATGGACAAGGAAGTGTATTCCAATCATGACATATGTGCAGATGCACAGGGAAGTGTATTCCAATCATGAGATATGTGCAGATGGACAGGGAAGTGTATTCCAAACATGATATATGTGCAGATGCACAGGGAGGTGTATTCCAACCATGTGATATGTGCAGATGGACAGGAAGTGTATTCCAACCATGAGATATGTGCAGATGCACAGGGAAGTGTATTCCAATCATGCGATATGTGCAGATGCACAGGGAAGTGTATTCCAACCATGCGATATGTGCAGATGCACAGGGAAGTGTATTCCAACCATGCGATATGTGCAGATGCACAGGGAAGTGTATTCCAACAATGCGAAATGTGCAGATGGACAGGGAAGTGTATTCCAATCATGAGATGAGATGTGTGCAGATGCACAGGGAAGTGTATTCCAACCATGATATATGTGCAGATGGACAGAGAAGTGTATTACAACCATGAGATATGTGCAGATGAACAAGGAGGTGTATTTAAACCATGAGCTATGTACAGATGGACAAGGATGTGTATTCCAACCATGCGATATGTGCAGATGGACATGGAAGTGTATTCCAACCATGAGATATGTGCAGATGGACAAGGAAGTGTATTCCAACTATGAGATATGTGCAGATGCACAGGGAAGTGTATTCCAATCATGCGATATGTGCTGATGCACAGGAAATGTATTCCAACCATGCGATATGTGCAGATGCAAAGGGAAGTATATTCCAACCATGCGATATGTGCAGATGCACAGGGAAGTGTATTCCAACCATGCGATATGTGCAGATGCACATGGAAGTGTATTCCAGCCATGAGATATGTGCAGATGCACAGGGAAGTGTATTACAACCATGCAATATGTGCAGATGGACATGGCAGTGTATTCCAACCATGCGATAGGTGCAGATGGACAGGGAAGTGTATTACAACTATGATATATGTGCAGATGGACAGGGAAGTGTATTACAACCATGATATATGTGCAGATGGACAAGGAAGTGTATTCCAATCATGATATATGTGCAGATGGACAGGGAAGTGTATTACAACCATGATATATGTGCAGATGGACAGGGAAGTGTATTCCAACCATGAGATATTTGCAGATGGACAGGAAAATGTATTCCAACCATGATATATGTGCAGATGCACAGGGAAGTGTATTCCAATCATGCGATATGTGCAGATGGACAAGGAAGTGTATTCGAACCATGAGATATGTGCAGATGGACAAGGAAGTGTATTCCAACTATGAGATATGTGCAGATGCACAGGGAAGTGTATTCCAATCATGCGATATGTGCAGATGCACAGGGAAATGTATTCCAACCATGCGATATGTGCAGATGCAGAGGGAAGTGTATTCCAACCATGCGATATGTGCAGATGGACAGGGAAGTGTATTCCAACCATGCGATATGTGCAGATGCACATGGAAGTGTATTCCAGCCATGAGATATGTGCAGATGCACAGAGAAGTGTATTACAACCATGCGATATGTGCGGATGGACAGGGAAGTGTATTCCTACCAGGCGATAGGTGCAGATGGACAGGGAGATGTATTACAACCATGATATATGTGCAGATGGACAGGGAAGTGTATTCCAAACATGATATATGTGCAGATGGACAGGGAAGTGTATTCCAACCATGATATATGTGCAGATGGACAGGGAAGTGTATTCCAATCATGAGATATGTGCAGATGGACAAGGAAGTGTATTCCAACCATGAGATATGTGCAGATGCACAAGGAAGTGTATTCCAACCATGAGATATGTGCAGATGCACAGGGAAGTGTATTCCAATCATGCGATATGTGCAGATGCACAGGGAAGTGTATTCCAACCATGCGATATGTGCAGATGCACAGGGAAGTGTATTCCAACCATGAGATATGTGCAGATGCACAGAGAAGTGTATTACAACCATGCGATATGTGCAGATGGACAGGGAAGTGTATTCCTACCAGGCGATAGGTGCAGATGGACAGGGAAGTGTATTACAACCATGATATATGTGCAGATGGACAGGGAAGTGTATTCCAAACATGATATATGTGCAGATGGACAGGAAGTATATTCCAACCATGACATATATGCAGATGCACAGGGAAGTGTATTCCAATCATGATATATGTGCAGATGGACAAGGAAGTGTATTCCAACCATGATATATATGCAGATGGACAGGAAGTATATTACAACCATGAGATATGTACAGATGCACTGGGAAGTGTATTCCAATCATGAGAGATGTGCAGATGCACAGGGAAGTGTATTCCAACAATGAGATATGTGAAGATGGACAAGGAAGTGTATTCCAATCATGAGATATGTGCAGATGCACAGGGAAGTGTATTACAATCATGCGAAATGTGCAGATGCATAGGGAAGTGTACTACAACCATGCGATATGTGCAGATGGACAGGGAAGTGTATTACAACCATGAGATATGTGCAGATGGACAGGGAAGTGTATTACAGCCATGAGATATGTGCATATGCACAGGGAAGTGTATTCCAACCATGAGATATGTGCAGATGGACAGGGAATTGTATTCCAACCATGAGATATGTGCAGATGGACAGGGAAGTGTATTCCAATCATGAGATATGTGCAGATGGACAGGGAAGTGTATTCCAATCATGAGATATGTGCAGATGCACAGGGAAGTGTATTCCAACCATGATATATGTGCAGATCGACAGGGAAGTGTATTCCAACCATGATATATGTGCAGATGCACAGGAAGTATATTCCAACCATGAGATATGTGCCGATGCACAGGAAAGTGTATTCCAATCATGAGATATGTGCAGATGGACATGGAAGTGTATTCCAACCATGATATAAGTGCAGATGGACAGGAAGTATATTCCAACCATGAGATATGTGCAGATGCACAGGGTAGTGTATTCCAATCATGAGATATGTGCAGATTGACAGGGAAGTGTATTCCAACCATGATATATGTGCTGATGGACAGGATGTATATTCCAACCATGAGATATGTGCAGATGCACAGGGAAGTGTATTCTAATCATGATATATGTGCAGATGGACAAGGAAGTGTATTCCAATCATGAGATATGTGCAGATGCACAGGGAAGTGTATTCCAATCATGAGATATGTGCAGATGGACAGGGAAGTGTATTCCAATCATGAGATATGTGCAGATGGACAGGAAGTGTATTCCAACCATGAGATATGTGCAGATGCACAGGGAAGTGTATTCTAATCATGCGATATGTGCAGATGCACAGGGAAGTGTATTCCAACCATGCGATATGTGCAGATGCACATGGACGTGTATTCCAACCATGCGATATGTGCAGATGCACAGGGAAGTGTATTCCAACCATGCGATAGGTGCAGATGCAAAGGGAAGTGTATTCCAACCATGAGATATGTGCAGATGGACAAGTAGGTGTATTCCAACAATGCGATATGTGCAGATGGACAGGGAAGTGTATTCCAATCATGAAATGAGATGTGTGAAGATGCACAGGGAAGTGTATTCCAACCATGATATATGTGCAGATGGACAGGGAAGTGTATTACAACCATGAGATATGTGCAGATGGACAAGGAGGTGTATTTAAACCATGAGCTATGTACAGATGGACAAGGATGTGTATTCCAACCATGCGATATGTGCAGATGGACATGTAAGTGTATTCCAACCATGAGATATGTGCAGATGGACAAGGAAGTGTATTCCAACAATGAGATATGTGCAGATGCACAGTGAAGTGTATTCTAACCATGCGATATGTGCAGATGCAAAGGGAAGTGTATTCCAACCATGCGATATGTGCAGATGCACAGGGAAGTGTATTCCAACCATGCGATATGTGCAGATGCACATGGAAGTGTATTCCAGCCATGAGATATATGCAGATGCACATGGAAGTGTATTACTACCATGCGATATGTGCAGATGGACAGGGAAGTGTATTCCAACCATGCGATAGGTGCAGATGGACAGGGAAGTGTATTACAACCATGATATATGTGCAGATGGACAGGGAAGTGTATTACAACCATGAGATATGTGCAGATGGACAAGGAAGTGTATTCCAATCATAATATATGTGCAGATGGACAGGGAAGTTTATTACAACCATGATATATGTGCAGATGGACAGGGAAGTGTATTCCAACAATGAGATATTTGCAGGAAGTGTATTCCAATCAAACGACATGTGCAGATGGACAAGGAAGTGTATTCCAACCATGATATATGTGCAGATGGACAGGAAGTATATTCCAACCATGCGATATATGCAGATGCACAGGGAAGTGTATTCCAATCATGATATATGTGCAGATGGACAAGGAAGTGTATTCCAACCATGATATATATGCAGATGGACAGGGAAGTGTATTCCAACCATGAGATATGTGCAGATGCACAGGGAAGTGTATTACAACCATGAGATATGTGCAGATGGACAGGGAAGTGTATTCCAACCATGAGATATGTGCAGATGGACAAGGAAGTGTATTCCAATCATAAGATATGTGCAGATGAACAGGGAAGTGTATTCCAACCATGCGATATGTGCAAATGCACAGGGAAGTGTATTCGAACCATGCGATATGTGCAGAAGCACAGGGAAGTGTATTACAACCATGCGATATATGCAGATGGACAGGGGTAGTGTATTCCAACCATGAGATATGTGCAGATGGACAAGGAAGTGTATTCCCACCATGAGCTATGTACAGATGGACAAGGAAGTGTATTCCAACCATGAGATATGTGCAGATGCACATGGAAGTGTATTCCAATCTTGCGATATGTGCAGATGCACAGGGAAGTGTATTCCAACCATGCGATATGTGCAGATGCACAGGGAAGTGTATTCCAACCATGCGATATGTGCAGATGGACAGGGAAGTGTACTACAACCAGGAGATATGTGCAGATGGACAGGGAAGTGTATTCCAACCATGATATATGTGCAGATGGACAAGGAAGTGTATTCCAACCATGAGATATGTGCAGATGCACAGGGAAGTGTATTCCAATCTTGCGATATGTGCAGATGCACAGGGAATTGTATTCCAACCATGCGATATGTGCAGATGGACAGGGAAGTGTATTCCAACCGTGCGATAGGTGCAGATGGACAGGGAAGTGTATTACAACCATGCGATATGTGCAGATGCACAGGGAAGTGTATTCCAACCATGATATATGTGCAGATGGATAGGAAGTATATTCCAACCATGAGATATGTGCAGATGCACACGGAAGTGTATTCCAATCATGAGATATGTGCATATGGACAGGGAAGTGTATTCCAACCATGATATATGTGCAGATGGACAGGAAGTATATTCCAACCATGAGATATATGCAGATGCACATGGAGGTGTATTCCAATCATGATATATGTGCAGATGGAAAAGGAAGTGTATTCCAACCATGATATATGTGCAGATGGACAGGAAGTATATTCCAACCCTGAGATATGTGCAGATGCACATGGAAGTGTATTCCAATCATGAGATATGTGCAGATGCACAGGGAGGTGTATTCCAATCACGAGATATGTGCAGATCGACAGGGAAGTGTATTCCTACCATGATATATGTGCAGATGGACAGGAAGTATATTCCAACCATGAGATATGTGCAGATGCACAGGGAAGAGTATTCCAACCAGGATATATGTGCAGATGCACAGGGAAGTGTATTACAAAAATGAGATATGTGCAGATGAACAAGGAAGTGTATTCCAACCATGAGATATGTGCAGATGCACATGGAAGTGTATTCCAATCTTGCAATATGTGCAGATGCACATGGAAGTGTATTCCAAACATGCGATATGTGCAGATGCACAGGGAAGTGTATTCCAACCATGCTATATGTGCAGATGCACAGGGAAGTGTATTCCAACCATGCGATATGTGCAGATGCACAGGGAAGTGTATTCCAACCATGCGATATGTGCAGATGCACAGGGAAGTGTATTACAACCATGCGATATATGCAGATGGGCAGGGGTAGTGTATTCCAACCATGAGATATGTGCAGATGGACAGGAAGTATATTCCAACCATGCGATATGTGCAGATGCACAGGGAAGTGTATTATAACCATGCGATATGAGCAGATGGACAGGGAAGTGTATTCCAACCGTGCGATATGTGCAGATAGACAGGGAAGTGTATTCCAACCATGCTATAGGTGCAGATGGAAAGGAAGTATATTCCAACGAGGAGATATGTGCAAATGCACAGGGAGGTGTATTACAACCATGAGATATGTGCAGATGGACAGGGAAGTGTATTACTACCATGAGATATGTGCAGATGGACAAGGAAGTGTATTCCAATCATGCGATATGTGCAGATAGACAGGGAAGTGTATTCCAACCATGCTATAGGTGCAGATGGAAAGGAAGTATATTCCAACGAGGAGATATGTGCAAATGCACAGGGAAGTCTATTGCAACCATGAGATATGTGCCGATGCACAGGGAAGTGTATTCCAACCATGAGATATGTGCAGATGCACAGGAAAGTGTATTCCAACCATGAGATATGTGCGAAAGGACAGGGAAGTGTATTCCAACAATGATATATGTGCAGATGCACATGGAAGTGTATTACAATCATGACATATGTGCAGATGGACAGGGAAGTGTATTCCAATCATGAGATATGTGCAGATGGGCAGGGAAGTGTATTCCAACCATGATATATGTGCAGATGCACAGGGAAGTGTATTCCAACCATGAGATATGTGCAGATGGACAGGAAATATATTCCAACCATGCGATATGTGCAGATGCACTGGGAAGTGTATTACAACCATGCGATATGTGCAGATGGAAAGGGAAGTGTATTCCAACCGTGCGATAGGTGCAGATGGACAGGGAAGTGTATTACCACCATGCGATATGTGCAGATGCACAGGGAAGTGTATTCCAACCAGGATATATGTGCAGATGGACAGGAAGTATATTCCAACCATGAAATATGTGCAGATGCACAGGGAAGTTTATTCCAATCATGAGATATGTGCAGATGGACAGGGAAGTGTATTCCAACCATCATATATGTGCAGATGGACAAGGAAGTGTATTCCAACCATGATATATGTGCAGATGGACAGGAAGTATATTCCAACCATGAGATATGTGCAGATGCACAGGGAAGTGTATTCCAACCAGGAGATATGTGCAAATGCACAGGGAAGTGTATTACAACCATGAGATATGTGCAGATGGACAGGGAAGTGTATTACTACCATGAGATATGTGCAGATGGACAAGGAAGTGTATTCCAATCATGAGATATGTGCAAATGCACAGGGAAGTGTATTGCAACCATGAGATATGTGCCGATGCACAGGGAAATGTATTCCAACCATGAGATATGTGCAGATGCACAGGAAAGTGTATTCCAACCATGCGATATGTGTAGATGGACAGGGAAGTGTATTCCAACCATGAGATATGTGCAGATGGACAGGGAAGTGTATTCCAACAATGAGATATGTGCAGATGCACATGGCAGTGTATTACAATCATGACATATGTGCAGATGGACAGGGAAGTGTATTCCAATCATGAGATATGTGTAGATGGACAGGGAAGTGTATTCCAACCATGATATATGTGCAGATGCACAGGGAAGTGTATTCCAACCATGAGATATGTGCAGATGGACAGGAAGTATATTCCAACCATGCGATATGTGCAGATGCACAGGGAAGTGTATTACAACCATGCGATATGTGCAGATGGAAAGGGAAGTGTATTCCAACCGTGCGATAGGTGCAGATGGACAGGGAAGTGTATTACAACCATGCGATATGTGCAGATGCACAGGGAAGTGTATTCCAACCATGATATATGTGCAGATGCACAGGTAAGTGTATTCCAATCATGAGATATGTGCAGATGGACAGGGAAGTGTATTCCAACCATAATATATGTGCAGATGGACAGGAAGTATATTCCAACCATGAGATATGTGCAGATGCACAGGTAAGTGTATTCCAATCATGAGATATGTGCAGATGGACAGGGAAGTGTATTCCAACCATAATATATGTGCAGATGGACAGGAAGTATATTCCAACCATGAGATATATGCAGATGCACAGGGAGGTGTATTCCAATCATAATATATGTGTAGATGGACAATGAAGTGTATTCCAACCATGATACATGTGCAGATGTACAGGAAGTATATTCCAACCATGAGATATGTGCAGATGCACAGGGAAGTGTATTCCAATCATGAGATATGTGCAGATGCACAGGGAAGTGTATTCCAATCACGAGATATTTGCAGATCGACAGGGAAGTGTATTCCAACCATGATATATGTGCAGATTGACAGGAAGTATATTCCAACCATGAGATATGTGCAGATGCACACGGAAGTGTATTCCAACCAGTGAGATATGTGCAGATGCACAGGGAAGTGTATTACAACCATGAGATATGTGTAGATGGACAGGGAAGTGTATTCCAACCATGAGATATGTGCAGATGGACAAGGAAGTGTATTCCAATCATGCGATATGTGCAGATGGACAGGGAAGTGTATTCCAACCATGCTATAGGTGCAGATGGACTGGGAAGTGTATTCCAACCATGATATATGTGCAGATGGACAGGGAAGTATATTACAACCATGAGATCTGTGCAGATGGACAAGGAAGTGTATTCCAATCATGATATATGTGTAGATGGACAGGGAAGTGTATTCCAACCACGAGATATGTGCAGATGGACAGGGAAGTGTATTCCAATCATGATATATGTGCAGATGGACAGGAAGTATATTCCAACCATGAGATATGTGCAAATGCACAGGGAAGTGTATTGCAACCATGAGATATGTGCAGATGCACAGGGAAGTGTATTCCAACCATGAGATATGTGCAGATGCACAGGAAAGTGTATTCCAGCCATGAGATATGTGCAGGTGGACAGGGAAGTGTATTCCAACCATGCGATATGTGCAGATGGACAGGGCAGTGTATTCCAACCATGCGATATGTGCAGATGCATAGGGAAGTGTATTCCAATCCTGCGATATGTGCAGATGGACAGAGAAGTGTATTCCAACCATACTATAGGTGCAGATGGACAGGGAAGTGTATTCCAACCATGATATATGTGCAGATGGACAGGGAAGTGTATTACAACCATGAGATATGTGCAGATGGACAAGGAAGTGTATTCCAATTATGATATATGTGCAGATGGACAGGGAAGTGTATTACAACCATGATATATGTGCAGATGGACAGGGAATTGTATTCCAACCATGAGATATGTGCAGATGGACAGGGAAGTGTATTCCAACCATGAGATATATTCAGATGGACAGGGAAGTGTATTCCAACCATGATATAAGTGCAGATGCACAAGGAAGTGTATTACAACCATGAGATATGTGCAGAGGGACAGTGAAGTGTATTCCAACCACGAGATATGTGCAGATGGACAGGGAAGTGTATTCCAATCACAGATATGAGCAGATCGACAGGGAAGTGTATTCCAACCATGATATATGTGCAGATGGACAGGAAGTATATTCCAACCATGAGATATGTGCAAATGCACAGGGAAGTGTATTACAACCATGAGATATGTGCAGATGCACAGGGAAGTGTATTCCAAACATGAGATATGTGCAGATGCACAGGAAAGTGTATTCCAACCATGAGATATGTGCAGATGGACAGGGAAGTGTATTCCAACCATGCGATATGTGCAGATGGACAGGGAAGTGTATTCCAACCATGAGATATGTGCAGATGCACAGGGAAGTGTATTCCAATCACGAGATATTTGCAGATCGACAGGGAAGTGTATTCCAACCATGATATATGTGCAGATGGACAGGAAGTATATTCCAACCATGAGTTATGTGCAGATGCACAGGGAAGTGTATTCCAATCATGAGATATGTGCAGATGGACAGGGAAGTGTATTCCAACCATGATATATGTGCAGATGGACAGGAAGTATATTCCAACCATGAGATATATGCAGATGCACATGGAGGTGTATTCCAATCATAATATATGTGTAGATGGACAAGGAAGTGTATTCCAAACATGATATATGTGCAGATGGACAGGAAGTATATTCCAACCATGAGATATGTGCAGATGCACAGGGAAGTGTATTCCAATCATGAGATATGTGCAGATCGGCAGGGAAGTGTATTCCAACCATGATATATGTGCAGATGGACAGGAAGTATAGTCCAACCATGAGATATGTGCAGAATCACAGGGAAGTGTATTCCAACCAGGAGATATGTGCAGATGCACAGGGAAGTGTATTACAACCATAAGATATGTGCAGATGGACAAGGAAGTGTATTCCAACCATGAGCTATGTACAGATGGACAAGGAAGTGTATTCCAATCATGAGATATGTGCAGATGGACAGTGAAGTGTATTACAACCATGAGATATGTGCAGATGTACAGGGAAGTGTATTCCAATCATGAGATATGTGCAGATGCACAGGGAAGTGTATTCCAACCATGCGATATGTGCAGATGCACATGGAAGTGTATTCTAACCATGCAATATGTGCAGATTCACAGGGAAGTGTATTCCAACCATGCGATATGTGCAGATGCACAGGGAAGTGTATTACAACCATGCGATATGTGCAGATGGACAGGGAAGTGTATTCCAACCATGAGATATGTGCAGATGCACAGGGAAGTGTATTACAACCATGCGATATGTGCAGATGGACAGGGAAGTGTATTCCAACCATGCGATAGGTGCAGATGGACAGGGAAGTGTATTACAACCATGCGATATGTGCAGATGCACAGGGAAGTGTATTCCAACCATGAGATATGTGCAGATGAACAGGAAGTATATTCCAACCATGCGATATGTGCAGATGCACATGGAAGTGTATTCCAACCATGAGATATGTGCAGATGGACAGGAAGTATATTCCAACCATGAGATATGTGCAGATGCACAGGGAAGTGTATTACAAACATGCGATATGTGCAGATGGACAGGGAAGTGTATTCCAACCATGATATATGTGCAGATGCACAGGGAAGTGTATTCCAACCATGCGATATGTGCAGATGCACAGGGAAGTGTATTCCAACCATGAGATATGTGCAGATGGACAAGGAAGTGTATTCCAACAATGAGATATGTGCAGATGGACATGGAAGTGTATTCCAACCATGCGATATGTGCAGATGCACAGGGAAGTGTATTCCAACCATGCGATATGTGCAGATGCACAGGGAAGTGTATTCCAACCATGAGATATGTGCAGATGGACAGGGAAGTGTATTCCAACCATGCGATAGGTGCAGATGGACAAGGAAGTGTATTCCAACCATGCGATATGTGCAGATGCACAGGGAAGTGTATTCCAACCATGCGATATGTGCAGATGCACAGGGAAGTGTATTACAACCATGCGATATATGCAGATGGACAGGGAAGTGTATTCCAACCATGAGATATGTGCAGATGGACAGGAAGTATATTCCAACCATGCGATATGTGCAGATGCACAGGGAAGTGTATTACAACCATGCGATATGTGCAGATGGACAGGGAAGTGTATTCCAACCATGAGATATGTGCAGATGGACAGGGAAGTGTATTCCAACCATGATATATGTGCAGATGCACAGGGACGTGTATTCCAACCAAGCGATAGGTGCAGATGGACAGGGAAGTGTATTCCAACCATGAGATATGTGCAGATGCACAGGGTAGTGTATTCCAACCATGAGATATGTGCATATGGACAAGGAAGTGTATTCCAACCATGAGATATGTGCAGTTGCACAGGGAAGTGTATTCCAATCTTGCGATATGTGCAGATGTACAGGGAAGTGTATTCCAACCATGCGATATGTGCAGATGCACATAGAAGTGTATTCCAACCATGCGATATGTGCAGATGCACAGGGAAGTGTATTCCAACCATGCGATATGTGCAGATGCACAGGGAAGTGTATTCCAACCATGCGATATGTGCAGATGCACAGGGAAGAGTATTGTAACCACGCGATATATGCAGATAGACAGGGAAGTGTATTCCAACCATGAGATATTTACAGATGGACAGGAAGTACATTCCAACCATGCGATATGTGCAGATGCACAGGGAAGTGTATTACAACAATGCGATATGTGCAGATGGACAGGGATGTGTATTCCAACCGTGCGATAGGTGCAGATGGAAAGGGAAGTGTATTACAACCATGCGATATGTGCAGATGCACAGGGAAGTGTATTCCAACCATGAGATATGTGCAGATGGACAGGAAGTATATTCCAACTATGCGATATGTGCAGATGCACAGGGAAGTGTATTACAACCATGCGATATGTGCAGATGCACATGGAAGTGTATTCCAACCAGAATATATGTGCAGATGGTCATGAAGTATATTCCAACCATGAGATATGTGCAGATGCACAGGGAAGTGTATTACAACCATGCGATATGTGCAGATGGACAGGGAGTTGTATTCCAACCATGATATATGTGCAGATGGACAGGGAAGTGTATTCCAACCATGAGATATGTGCAGATGGACAGGGAAGTGTATTCCAAGCATGATATATGTGCAGATGCACAGGGACGTGTATTCCAACCATGAGATATGTGCAGATGCACAGGGAAGTGTATTACAAACATGCGATATGTGCAGATGGACAGGGAAGTGTATTCCAACCATTCGATATGTGCAGATGGACAGGGAAGTGTATTCCAACCATGATATATGTGCAGATGGACAGGGAAGTGTATTCCAATCATGATATATGCGCAGATAGACAGGGAAGTGTATTACAACCATGATATATGTGCAGATGGACAGGGAAGTTTATTCCATCTATGAGATATGTGCAGATGGACAGGGAAGTGTATTCCAACCATGAGATATGTGCAGATGGACAGGGAAGTGTATTCCAACCATGCGATATGTGCAGATGCACAGGGAAGTGTATTCCAATCATGCGATATGTGCAGATGCACATGGAAGTGTATTCCAACCATGAGATATGTGCAGATGCACAGGGAAGTGTATTACAAACATGCGATATGTGCAGATGGACAGGGAAGTGTATTCCAACCATGCGATAGGTGCAGATGGACAAGGAAGTGTATTCCAACCATGCGATATGTGCAGATGCACATGGAAGTGTATTCCAACCATGCGATATGTGCAGATGCACAGGGAAGTGTATTTCAACCATGCGATATATGCAGATGGACAGGGAAGTGTATTCCAACCATGAGATGTGCAGATGGACAGGAAGTATATTCCAACCATGCGATATGTGCAGATGTCAGGGAAGTGTATTACAACCATGAGATATGTGCAGATGGACAGGGAAGTGTATTCCAACCATGAGATATGTGCAGATGGACAGGGAAGTGTATTCCAACCATGATATATTGCAGATGCACAGGGAGTGTATTCCAACCATGCGATAGTGCAGATGGACAGGGAAGTGTATTCCAACCATGAGATATGTGCAGATGCACAGAGAAGTGTATTCCAACCATGAGATATGTGCATATGGACAAGGAAGTGTATTCCAACCATGAGATATGTGCAGATGCACAGGGAACTGTATTCCAATCTTGCGATATGTGCAGATGTACAGGGAAGTGTATTCCAACCATGCGATATGTGCAGATGCACAGAGAAGTGTATTCCAACCATGCGATATGTGCAGATGCACAGGGAAGTGTATTCCAACCATGAGATATGTGCAGATGCACAGGGAAGTGTATTCCAACTGTGCGATAGGTGCAGATGGACAGGGAAGTGTATTACAACCATGCGATATGTGCAGATGCACAGGGAAGTGTATTCCAACCATGAGATATGTGCAGATGGACATGAAGTATATTCCAACCATGAGATATGTGCAGATGCACAGGGAAGTGTATTCCAACCATGAGATATGTGCAGATGGACAGGGAAGTGTATTCCAACCATGATATATTTGCAGATGCACAGGGACGTGTATTCCAACCATGCGATAGGTGCAGATGGACAGGGAAGTGTATTCCAACCATGAGATATGTGCAGATGCACAGAGAAGTGTTTTCCAACCATGAGATATGTGCATATGGACAAGGAAGTGTATTCCAACCATGAGATATGTGCAGATGCACAGGGAACTGTATTCCAATATTGCGATATGTGCAGATGTACAGGGAAGTGTATTCCAACCATGCGATATGTGCAGATGCACAGAGAAGTGTATTCCAACCATGCTATATGTGCAGATGCACAGGGAAGTGTATTCCAACCATGCGATATGTGCAGATGCACAGGGAAGTGTATTCCAACCGTGCGATAGGTGCAGATGGACAGGGAAGTGTATTACAACCATGCGATATGTGCAGATGCACAGGGAAGTGTATTCCAACCATGAGATATGTGCAGATGGACAGGAAGTATATTCCATCCATGCGATATGTGCAGATGCACAGGGAAGTGTATTACAACCATGCGATATGTGCAGATGCACATGGAAGTGTATTCCAACCATGAGATATGTGCAGATGGACAGGAAGTATATTCCAACCATGAGATATGTGCAGATGCACAGGGAAGTGTATTACAACCATGCCATATGTGCAGATGGACAGGGAGTTGTATTCCAACCATGAGATATGTGCAGATGGACAGGGAAGTATATTCCAACCATGAGTTATGTGCAGATGCATAGGGAAGTGTATTACAACCATGCGATATGTGCAGATGGACAGGGAAGTGTATTCCAACCATGAGATATGTGCAGATGGACAGGGAAGTGTATTCCAACCATGATATATGTGCAGATAGACAGGGAAGTGTATTACAACCATGATATATGTGCAGATGGACAGGGAAGATTATTCCATCTATGAGATATGTGCAGATTGACAGGGAAGTGTATTCCAACCATGAGATATGTGCAGATGGACAGGGAAGTGTATTCCAACCATGATATATGTGCAGATGCACAGGGAAGTGTATTCCAACCATGCGATATGTGCAGATGCACAGGGAAGTGTATTCTAACCATGAGATATGTGCAGATGGACAAGTAGGTGTATTCCAACAATGAGATATGTGCAGATGGACATGGAAGTGTATTCCAACCATGCGATATGTGCAGATGCACAGGGAAGTGTATTCCAACCATGCGATATGTGCAGATGCACATGGAAGTGTATTCCAACCATGCGATAGGTGCAGATGGACAAGGACGTGTATTCCAACCATGCGATATGTGCAGATGCACAGGGAAGTGTATTACAACCATGCAATATATGCAGATGGACAGGGAAGTGTATTCCAACCATGAGATATGTGCAGATGGACATGAAGTATATTCCAACCATGATATATGTGCAGATGGACAGGGAAGTGTATTAGAACCATGAGATATGTGCAGATGGACAAGGAAGTGTATTACAATCATGATATATGTGCAGATGGACAGGGAAGTGTATTCCAAACATGAGATATGTGCAGATGGACAGGGAAATGTATTCCAACCATGAGATATATGCAGATGGCCAGGGAGGTGTATTCCAACCACGAGATATGTGCAGATGGACAGGGAAGTGTATTCCCATCACGAGATATGTGCAGATCGACAGGGAAGTGTATTCCAACCATGATATATGTGCAGATGGACAGGAAGTATATTCCAACCATGAGATATGTGCAAATGCACAGGGAAGTGTATTACAACAATGAGATATGTGCAGATGCACAGGGAAGTGTATTCCAATCATGCGATATGTGCAGATGGACAGAGAAGTGTATTCCAACCATGATATAGGTGCAGATGGACAGGGAAGTGTATTCCAACCATGATATATGTGCAGATGGACAGGGAAGTGTATTACAACCATGAGATCTGTGCAGATGGATAAGGAAGTGTATTCCAATCATGATATATTTGCAGATGGACAGGGACGTGTATTACAACCATGATATATGTGCAGATGGACAGGGAATTGTATTCCAACCATGAGATATGTGCAGATGGACAGGGAAGTGTATTCCAACCATGAGATATGTGCAGATGTACAGGGAAGTGTATTCCAACCATGATATAAGTGCAGATGCACAATGAAGTGTATTACAAGCATGAGATATGTGCAGAGGGACAGTGAAGTGTATTCCAACCACGAGATATGTGCAGATGGACAGGGAAGTGTATTCCAATCACGAGATATGAGCAGATCGACAGGGAAGTGTATTCCAACCATGATTTATGTGCAGATGGACAGGAGGTATATTCCAACCATGAGATATGTGCAAATGCACAGGGAAGTGTATTACAACCATGAGATATGTGCAGATGCACAGGGAAGTGTATTCCAATCGTGAGATATGTGCAGATGGACAGGGAAGTGTATTCCAACCATGAGATATGTGCAGATGGACAGGGAAGTGTATTCCAACAATGAGATATGTGCAGATGCACAGGGAAGTGTATTACAACCATGACATATGTGCAGATGGACAGGGAAGTGTATTCCAATCATGAGATATGTGCAGATGCACAGGGACGTGTATTCCAACCATGCGATAGGTGCAGATGGACAGGGAAGTGTAGTCCAACCATGATATATGTGCAGATGGACAGGGAAGTGTATTAGAACCATGAGATATGTGCAGATGGACAATGAAGTGTATTCCAATCATGATATATGTGCAGATGGACAGGGAAGTGTATTCCAACCATGAGATATGTGCAGATGGACAGGGAGATGTATTCCAACCACGAGATATGTGCAGATGGACAGGGAAGTGTATTCCAATCACGAGATATGTGCAGATCGACAGGGAAGTGTATTCCAACCATGATATATGTGCAGATGGACAGGAAGTATATTCCAACCATGAGATATGTGCAAATGCACAGGGAAGTGTATTACAACAATGAGATATGTGCATATGCACAGGGAAGTGTATTCCAACCATGAGATATGTGCAGATGCACAGGGAAGTGTATTCCAATCATGCGATATGTGCAGATGGACAGAGAAGTGTATTCCAATCATGAGATATGTGCAGATGCACAGGGACGTGTATTCCAACCATGCGATAGGTGCAGATGGACAGGGAAGTGTAGTCCAACCATGATATATGTGCAGATGGACAGGGAGGTGTATTAGAACCATGAGATATGTGGAGATGGACACGGAAGTGTATTCCAATCATGATATATGTGCAGATGGACAGGGAAGTGTATTCCAACCATGAGATATGTGCAGATGGACAGGGAAGTGTATTCCAACCAATAGTTATATGCAGATGGCCAGGGAGATGTATTCCAACCACGAGATATGTGCAGATGGACAGGGAAGTGTATTCCAATCACGAGATATGTGCAGATCGACAGGGAAGTGTATTCCAACCATGATATATGTGCAGATGGACAGGAAGTATATTCCAACCATGAGATATGTGCAAATGCACAGGGAAGTGTATTACAACAATGAGATATGTGCAGATGCACAGGGAAGTGTATTCCAACTATGAGATATGTGCAGATGCACAGGGAAGTGTATTCCAATCATGCGATATGTGCAGATGGACAGAGAAGTGTATTCCAACCATGAGATATGTGCAGATGGACAGGAGGTATATTCCAACCATGAGATATGTGCAAATGCACAGGGAAGTGTATTACAACCATGAGATATGTGCAGATGCACAGGGAAGTGTATTCCAATCGTGAGATATGTGCAGATGGACAGGGAAGTGTATTCCAACCATGAGATATGTGCAGATGGACAGGGAAGTGTATTCCAACAATGAGATATGTGCAGATGCACAGGGAAGTGTATTACAACCATGACATATGTGCAGATGGACAGGGAAGTGTATTCCAATCATGAGATATGTGCAGATGCACAGGGACGTGTATTCCAACCATGCGATAGGTGCAGATGGACAGGGAAGTGTAGTCCAACCATGATATATGTGCAGATGGACAGGGAAGTGTATTAGAACCATGAGATATGTGCAGATGGACAATGAAGTGTATTCCAATCATGATATATGTGCAGATGGACAGGGAAGTGTATTCCAACCATGAGATATGTGCAGATGGACAGGGAAGTGTATTCCAACCTAGAGTTATATGCAGATGGCCAGGGAGATGTATTCCAACCACGAGATATGTGCAGATGGACAGGGAAGTGTATTCCAATCACGAGATATGTGCAGATCGACAGGGAAGTGTATTCCAACCATGATATATGTGCAGATGGACAGGAAGTATATTCCAACCATGAGATATGTGCAAATGCACAGGGAAGTGTATTACAACAATGAGATATGTGCATATGCACAGGGAAGTGTATTCCAACCATGAGATATGTGCAGATGCACAGGGAAGTGTATTCCAATCATGCGATATGTGCAGATGGACAGAGAAGTGTATTCCAATCATGAGATATGTGCAGATGCACAGGGACGTGTATTCCAACCATGCGATAGGTGCAGATGGACAGGGAAGTGTAGTCCAACCATGATATATGTGCAGATGGACAGGGAGGTGTATTAGAACCATGAGATATGTGGAGATGGACACGGAAGTGTATTCCAATCATGATATATGTGCAGATGGACAGGGAAGTGTATTCCAACCATGAGATATGTGCAGATGGACAGGGAAGTGTATTCCAACCAAGAGTTATATGCAGATGGCCAGGGAGATGTATTCCAACCACGAGATATGTGCAGATGGACAGGGAAGTGTATTCCAATCACGAGATATGTGCAGATCGACAGGGAAGTGTATTCCAACCATGATATATGTGCAGATGGACAGGAAGTATATTCCAACCATGAGATATGTGCAAATGCACAGGGAAGTGTATTACAACAATGAGATATGTGCAGATGCACAGGGAAGTGTATTCCAACTATGAGATATGTGCAGATGCACAGAGAAGTGTATTCCAACCATGCTATATGTGCAGATGGATAGGGAAGTTTATTCCAACCATGATATATGTGCAGATGGACAGGGAAGTGTATTACAACCATGAGATCTGTGCAGATGGACAAGGAAGTGTATTCCAATCATGATATATTTGCAGATGGACAGTGAAGTGTATTACAACCATGATAAATGTGCAGATGGACAGGGAATTGTATTCCAACAATGAGATATGTGCAGATGGAAAGGGAAGTGTATTCCAACCATGAGATATGTGCAGATGGACAGGGAAGTGTATTCCAACCATGATATAAGTGCAGATGCACAAGGAAGTGTATTATAACCATGAGATATGTGCAGAGGGACAGTGAAGTGTATTCCAACCACGAGATATGTGCAGATGGACAGGGAAGTGTATTCCAATCACGATATATGAGCAGATCGACAGGGAAGTGTATTCCAACCATGATTTATGTGCAGATAGACAGGGAAGTGTATTCCAACCATGAGATATGTGCAGATAGACAGGGAAGTGTATTCCAACCATGATATATGTGCAGATGCACAGGGAAGTGTATTCCAATAACGAGATATGTCCAGATCGACAGGGACGTGTATTCCAACCATGAGATATGTGCAGATGGACAGGAAGTATATTCCAACCATGAGATATATGCATATGCACAGGGAAGTGTATTACAACCATGCGATATGTGCAGATGGACAAGGAAGTGTATTCCAACCATGAGCTATGTACAGATGGACAATGAAGTGTATTCCAATCATGAGATATGTTCAGATGGACAGTGAAGTGTATTCCAACCATTAGATATGTGCTGATGCACAGGGAAGTGTATTACAACCATGAGATATATGCAGATGTACAGGGAAGTGTATTCCAATCATGAGATATGTGCAGATGTACAGGGAAGTGTATTCCAGCCATGAGATATGTGCATATGGACAAGGAAGTGTATTCCAAACATGAGATATGTGCAGATGCACAGGGAAGTGTATTCCAACAATGAGATATGTGCAGATGGACAGGGAAGTGTATTCCAACCATGCGATATGTGCAGATGCACAGGGAAGTATATTGCAACCATGCGATATGTGCAGATGCACAGGGAAGTGTATTCCAACAATGCGATATGTACAGATGGACAAGGAAGTGTATTCCAATCATGAGATATGTGCAGATGGACAGTGAAGTGTATTCCAACCATGAGATATGTGCTGATGCACAGGGAAGTGTATTACAACCATGAGATATGTGCAGATGTACAGGGAAGTGTATTCCAATCATGAGATATGTGCAGATGCACAGGGAAGTGTATTCCAACCATGAGATATGTGCATATGGACAAGGAAGTGTATTCCAACCATGAGATATGTGCAGATGCACAGGGAAGTGTATTCCAACCATGCGATATGTGCAGATGCAAAGGGAAGTGTATTCCAACCATGCGATATGTACAGATGCACAGGGAAGTGTATTACAACCATGCAATATGTGCAGATGCACAGGGAAGTGTATTCCAACCATGCGATATGTGCAGATGCACAGGGAAGTGTATTGCAACCATGCGATATATGCAGATGGACAGGGAAGTGTATTCCAACCATGAGATATGTGCAGATGGACAGGAAGTATATTCCAACCATGCGATATGTGCAGATGCACAGGGAAGTGTATTACAAACATGCGATATGTGCAGATGGACAGGGAAGTGTATTCCAACCGTGCGATAGGTGCAGATGGACAGGGAAATGTATTACAACCATGCGATATGTGCAGATGGACAGGGAAGTGTATTCCAACCATGAGATATGTGCAGATGGACAGGGAAGTGTATTCCAACCATGATTTATGTGCAGATGCACAGGGAAGTGTATTCCAACCATGCGATAGGTGCAGATGCACAGGGAAGTGTATTCTAAACATGAGATATGTGCAGATGGACAAGTAGGTATATTCCAACAATGAGATATGTGCAGATGGACAAGGATGTGTATTCCAAACATGAGATATGTGCAGATGCACAGGGAAGTGTATTCCAACCATGAGATATGTGCAGATGGACATGGAAGTGTATTCCAAACATGAGATATGTGCAGATGCACAGGGAAGTGTATTCCAACCATGAGATATGTGCATATGGACAAGGAAGTGTATTCCAACCATGAGATATGTGCAGATGCACAGGGAAGTGTATTCCAACCATGCGATATGTGCAGATGCACAGAGAAGTGTATTCCAACCATGCTATATGTGCAGATGCACAGGGAAGTGTATTCCAACCATGCGATATGTGCACATACAACCATGCGATATGTGCAGATGGACAGGAAGTATATTCCAACCATGCGATATGTGCAGATGCACAGGGAAGTGTATTACAAACATGCGATATGTGCAGATGGACAGGGAGGTGTATTCCAGCCGTGCGATAGGTGCAGATGGACAGGGAAGTGTATTACAACCATGCGATATGTGCAGATGCACAGGGAAGTGTATTCCAACCATGAGATATGTTCAGATGGACAGGAAGTATATTCCAAACATGCGATATGTGCAGATGCACAGGGAAGTGTATTACAACCATGCGATATGTGCAGATGCACATGGAAGTGTATTCCAACCATGAGATATGTGCAGATGGACAGGAAGTATATTCCAACCATGAGATATGTGCAGATGCACAGGGAAGTGTATTACAACCATGCGATATGTGCAGATGGACAGGGAGTTGTATTCCAACCATGAGATATGTGCAGATGGACATGGAAGTGTATTCCAACCATGAGATATGTGCAGATGGACAGTGAAGTGTATTCCAACCATGCGATAGGTGCAGATGGACAGGGAAGTGTATTCCAACCAAGATATATGTGCAGAATGACAGGGAAGTGTATTCCAATCATGATATATGTGTAGATAGACAGGGAAGTGTATTACAACAAATATATATGTGCAGATGGACAGGGAAGTTTATTCCATCTATGAGATATGTGCAGATGGACAGAGAAGTGTATTCCAACCATGAGATATGTGCAGATGGACAGGGAAGTGTATTCCAACCATGATATATATGCAGATGCACAGGGAAGTGTATTCCAACCATGCGATAGGTGCAGATGCACAGGGAAGTGTATTCTAACCATGAGATATGTGCAGATGGACAAGTAGGTGTATTCCAACAATGAGATATGTGCAGATGGACAGGGAAGTGTATTCCAACCATGCGATATGTGCAGATGCACAGGGAAGTGTATTCCTACGATGCGATATGTGCAGATGCACATGGAAGTGTATTCCAACCATGAGATATGTGCAGATGCACAGGGAAGTGTATTACAAACATGCGATATGTGCAGATGGACAGGGAAGTGTATTCCAACCATGCGATAGGTGCAGATGGACAAGGAAGTGTATTCCAACCATGCGATATATGCAGATGCACAGGGAAGTGTATTCCAACCATGCGATATGTGCAGATGCACAGGGAAGTGTAATAAACCATGCGATATATGCAGATGGACAGGGAAGTGTATTCCAACCATGAGATATGTGCAGATGGACAGGAAGTATATTCCAACCATGCGATATGTGCAGATGCACAGGGAAGTGTATTACAACCATGCGGTATGTGCAGATGGACAGGGAAGTGTATTCCAACCATGATATATGTGCAGATGCACAGGGACGTGTATTCCAACCATGCGATAGGTGCAGATGGACAGGGAAGTGTATTCCAACCATGATATATGTGCAGATGGACATGGAAGTGTATTAGAACCATGAGATATGTGCAGATGGACAAGGAAGTGTATTCCAATCATGATATATGTGCAGATGGACAGGGAAGTGTATTCCAACCATGAGATATGTGCAAATGCACAGGGAAGTGTATTCCAACCATGAGATATGTGCAGATGCACAGGGAAGTGTATTCCAACCATGAGATATGTGCAGATGCACAGGAAAGTGTATTCCAACCATGAGATA